>CM022402.1:71446077-71544724 GCA_011833715.1 Carcinoscorpius rotundicauda | reverse complement strand
ACAACGGGTATCGAAACCCGGATTTTAGCGTGTAAGTCCGCAGGCATACTGCTGAGCCGCTGGGGAAAAAACACAGCTAAAAGAAATGTTCCAAAGAAAACAGGGGTTTCAAGTGAACATTTACCCTTTGAATAGGAAGTAATTAATGTAGTTGTATTCCTTGCAGAAGAGAATTCCAAGAATTCGTGTTGGATAACCAGACCGAATCTGATAAGCTGACAGCAAGAGATAGATGCACTTTATAAAGTACCACAGTTTTGGAGGTAGTCTGGCAGGACTTGTGAATTCTCTGTAGAAATGAAAAAAAACAGAATGGAAGTGACAGAAAGCTATAAACATTAAGATAATTCAGTTTAGCTGTAATAGCTTTTAATCCATTATGAACAACTTTAAAAAAACAACAGATAAAATGTTGTTGTTGAACTTTTATAAAATAAAAACTACAGACTTTTAACACAATTTAATAAACAAAATTTAATTACTTGATAAAAGTTAAAATGTAGTACACACCTCTCAGTTACCGCTGGTAGAATGAAGAACATCCACATGTGGACAACAAACACGAGGATAATCTGAAAGATGAGTTTTCCCAAGATACACTTACGAAGGTAGAGAGCTCGATCAATCACAATCAGAGCAAACTGAGCAACTAACATTATCAGGAAAGGAACAGGAACCTGAAGATATTAAACAATATTCAAAACTTACTTCTTAAATATGATTTTATCATGAATAAAGAACACTTAACATTATCAGGGAAGGATAATAGCTTAGAATATTTACACGTATTGTATCATGAAGAGAATCTCTTAGAAGAGACTGAACCCACTCAAGTTGATGTTAGAATAGCAACTCACATGATGTGTAGGATCTTTTACATTAGAATAAACTAAATCACATTAAAGTTAAATTATAAACTCACATGATTTCTAATCTACTAACAATGTGCATTGGATCTCTTAAAATAGACTGAAATGATTCAAGGTTATTTTAGAACACAAAAAGACATGTTGGTTGTACCTTGTTTTCTTCAACATATAACATTAAAAAAGACAAGTTAGCTGTGCCTGATTTTTTTTTAACATGTAGCAATAAACATAATAGGTATTTTGCACTTTGTTTTCTTCAACATAAAACACTAAACAGGATAGGTTGAAGTACCTTGTTTTCTTCAACATATGAAGCAACACCTCCATCAGCTCTATCAGTCTAGACATAAAAAATATAAAGAAATTTCCCAATTTATTATGAATTAGGTATGCAAGGAAAACTGAATTTTTATTATAACATGCTTAGTTTCATAAATACTCTTTATTTATAATTCTTAAGGTTTCAATAAGATAAACAGTTAATCTGAAATTTTTCACCACCTGAAAACTGTAATTTAAATATAGCTTTTATAGAGGTTACACTTCAACTATAAGAATGATAAAAGCAGCCCTGTTTACATCTACATAATCATTTAATTTAAAACTTATTACTGAGGTACAAGTAATAAGTACAAGTAATTTGTTTCAATTTAATAATTAATTCTTGTTTTATTATGAGGCTTATAATTTAAAAATGTTTCATGCAATTTTTCCAATTACTAATTAAATGTAACAAGAAATTCCTACTTCTGTCAGGTTAGTCTGTTTATGCACAAAGATAACTCTTCCATTAAAGCTTTCTATTATTTTCAATATTTTGTATAATCTCTAAATATCAACAGGTTTGTTAGAGAAATAGTCAAGTTAGCATGCCCCTCAAAATATGTACATAAACTTTGAGGCTGTTTGTACTTACACCGAATGCCCAGTATCCAAACACAACTATTAAGAAGTTGACAAATTCACAGAGAAACATAAGTGCATATACATCCACAGTTACCCGATATTCTGGACTCAGCAGGTTCACAAAAAACTTTCTGAAAAGCCCTCTACAACTGTCAAATTAAGAAAAAAAAAACATTTATTGAAGGAAATAACTCAACCTCTATGTATAAAGACCTTAAACAGATAGTTGCTACTTGAAAACAAATGCAAGCTACTTCAATATATTCTTGTAACATTTTCTTTCTTTTTTTTCAGAAAATTCGTTTAGATTACTTACCTAAAAATATTCAAACTGAACAATAACAAAATCATTTTGTTTCCTCTACTATGGGTATTACACATTTGACATACTAACTTAATATGCACTAAAAGATCGATCTAGCTTCAAAAATCATAACAAAAAAGCATTTACTTTCTAATTTTCTCTTTAATCACAGATACAAAAAACTCAAAATCTGCAAATTGACTAGCTGGCTGAAAGTAATAGACAAACTGATAAATATATTAACTCAATAGTTAATAATAAATCAATTAAAGTGTAAGTTGGATTTTATACTGTTCAAACCGTTTGAAAAGTTTGGTCTAAATTTAAGATGTTAAGTCACATCAGTCATGTTGCATTAACTCTCCCTCCAAACATTCAATGATACAAACCTCTAGAAATATCTAGATTAAAAAAACAACAACAAAGCTTCAGCATAATAAAACAAATTGGTAATTATAGCTTTTCTGTGTAGTAAGAAAACATCTTACTACATATCTGAAAACATCTTACGACATATCTGAAAACATCTTACTACATATCTGAAAACATCTTACTACATATCTGAAAACATTTTACATCAAAATAAATTTCTGCATTAAACTTGCATTTGTAAATAAGATGTGACTAGACAAATCATACTAACAAATATTTACAAGTTGTATGAAAACTACATAACATTAAAGGTTCCCCATTTTTATTATTCATATATAAATAGTTTATTCAAACAAACTCTCCTAAACTCCCTTATCAGAACACAATTATACAAACCATTTGTTAATAGTATAAAAGAAGTTAAGAGAACTCACAAATTTGAAGATGTTTTTCTATCTTCTGATTTTTGTTCATCTAGAATCAAAAAGTAATATTTTAGTTTGAGATACAGTTTCTTCCAAAACTATAGTGATAACTAAATTGAGAACAATTCTTGTTAAACCTATCCAACAAGACATGTAACATAAAATTCTGTTTATGTGTGCAGTTAGATAAGTGAGTACTTGTGAATAAACATATATACCAATAAGTATATTTGCAACTACGCACATATCAAATTAATCAATTTATTTTAGGGAACACCTGACCATTTTGTTTAAAAGAAATGTAAACTGACTATTTTGTTTAATAGAAATGTGAACTGACTATTTTGTTTAATAGAAATGTGAACTGACTATTTTGTTTAATAGAAATGTGAATTTACCATTTTGTTTAATAGAAAGTGAACTGACTACTTTGTTTAATAGAAATAATAAAATCATCATTAATGTCTACCATCAACTAATAATAATTCAGATATTGTCAATAACAGACACAATTAACTACAAAACTTTCTGTTATGATATCATCAGCCACAAACTTTCTGGTCAAGACAATGTCATCCCCAAACCTCTTGGTTAAGGCACCATCATCCACAAACTTTTTGATTAAGTCAACATCATCCATAAACTTCCTGGTTAAGACAGCATCAGCCATGAATTTCCTAACTAAGACACTATCATCCACAAACATCCTGGCTAACATGCAACTGTCCACAAACCTTTTGATTAAAACACCATCATCCACGAAGCTCCAAGCTAAGACACTATCATTGACAAATATTCTGGTTAAACACAATTGTCCACAAGCCTTATGATTATTACACCATTGCCCACAAACCTTTTGGTTAAGACATCATCATCCATAAACTTCCTGGATAAGACACCATAAGATAAAATCATACAGGTTAAAACACCATTGTGTTTGACTCAGAAAGCATGAGCCATAAACCTCATGGTTAAGACACCATCAATCACAAGCATCCTGGCTAAGACACAATCAGGTGTAAACCTTATAGCTAAGACACTATCAGCCACAAACCTTCTGGCTAAGGCACTGTCAGCCACAAATATTCTGGCTAAGTCACCATCAGCCAAAACCTCCTAGTTAAAACATCATCATCTAAGAAACTTTCACTAAGAGGTAATATGAACAACAAATGTTTATCCTAAGGCAGTGTCAACTACAGAACTGCTTCTTTATGGCAGCATCAAGTACATTTTGCTTCAAGAACTTTAAATTATAAGTCTTCCTGACATGTTGTAAAAGAAGTTATTAATAATTACCTGGCTTACATATGTCACCATATTGATTAATGGACCCTAAAAGATCTTCACTGTCTTGACTTCTACCTGTTTCATCAGTCTTTCTGTCTGTTGCTTCTTGTTGCATCCCTTTCTGGCCTTCTACACAAACAAGCTGTTGGAAATTAATTACATATAGCTTTAGAGATGGACAAATACATGTGATATTACATCATTAGTAGTTCAACTGTAACATTAACTTGTAAATATAAAACAATAAACATGTGAGATGCACCTTTCACCATTTGCATTAACAGTATAACTCTTGAGATTGAACTAACTTAAGGTTGATAACATTATATCATAATTACTAACATGGAATTTACATCAATTATTTACCACAATTATTAATAACACACTTTGTCTTTTAACACTTAAGTTAAGGTGTGTTATTATTTATTTAACACATCATTTAAACCTTTTATGTTGTGGTTAATAAGTAGCAGCATAAGAAAAATGCTTTTCATTACTAGAAAATATTTCACATTGAGAAGTATGGAGTGTATAACGTTAAATGTTCAAACGTTTTGTTTCTTTAATGTTAAACAAAGGATGCACAATAGGCTATCTTTGCTGTGCCCATCATCACAAACATCAGAACCTGATGTTTAATGTCATAAAGCCTCAGAGTTAACACCGAGTGTTTAGGGGGAATAAGTGTAAAGTAAAACGTTAAGGAATGAAACTACAATCCATGACCTTCGTGAAAGAATACACAACTTGTTCTAGCATAATGTATAATTCACTTGTCAGTTGTCTTGCAACACAGTATGTACTATAAGAGACCTGAAATCCAACATTTACCACTTTCTTGAACAGTTTACTAAGACAGTTTTCATTTAACATATTAATATCTTCTTGACCTAAACCCTTTGACAACTTTATTTATATTTCAATAATCAATAAAATTGAAATCTGGAATTACTAAAACAGAAAATATAAAAGTGTAAAACATACCAACCAGTCTCTGTCTGACTCAGGTCTGTCTGCCATCAGTTCCGAAGATAAAACATTAGATTTCTCATCCAAGACTTCTCTAGAAGAACTCTGAGCATTCTCTTCATCTTTCCACAATCCTAAACTCTAGATATTACAATCAATGCGCTAGGTTCTTTATGAAACACAGCTTTTATCTTTCCAAAACTGTTCTCACTTCTCACACAACAAAGAACATTTTACTAACATATGCCATATAATTCATACCCTGTGTTCTTCTCACACCATTAACAACATTTTAGTAACATATATGTCACATAATTAATACTCTGTGTTCTTCTCACACAATAAAGAACATTTTACTAAGATATGCTACATAATTTATACCCTGTGTTCTTCTAACACCATTAACAACATTTTAGTAACATAATTAATATTCTGTGTTCTTCTCACACCATTAACAACATTTTAGCAGCATATATGTCACATAAGTAGTACTCTGTGTTCTTTTCACACGATAAAGAACATTTTATTAACATATGCCACGTAATTTATACCCTGTGTTCTTCTCACACCATTAACAATATTTTGGTAACATATATGTCACATAATTTATACCCTGTGTTCTTCTCACACCATTAACAATATTTTGGTAACATATATGTCACATAATTAATACTCTGTGTTCTTCTCACATCATAAAAAATATTTTACCATGATATTTGTGGCATAATTAATACACAATACTCTTTTCACGCCCTAAAGAACATTTAACTACTATATACGTCCATAATTCATATGCTGTACTCTACTCACACCATAAACAATTTACTAACATATATGACACATAATTAATATCCAATACACTTCTCACAACCTAGACAATATTTTACTAACATATATTTGTCATATAATTCATAACCTGTGTTCTTTTCATCCCATAAAGATTTTACTGACATATATGTCACATACTTAATACCCAGTACTCTTTTCTTGGACTAAACAACACTTTCTCAAAAAAAAGCTGTAAGCAGAATAAAATTTATTAATTCTTTACTAAATAAAAAAATTAAAACTTACGTTTGAGAGAACTTGACATTTATTTCAATTTTTTTTTACATATTTTCAGAAGATATTGAAATATGCTTATAAAAGTAAGTCAACTGTTTTAAATCACTTAGAGTAGGATGTATTTACATTAATAATTTCTTGATGAATCTTTAATTATGCCAAGATTACTTGAAATATTTATCTTTAATTATCCTGAAAATAAATTTTTTACAGCTCACAAGAAGCATCTTGTTCCAAATTGGGGTTACAACTTATATCACCTGAATTTTTAGCACAGTAACTGAATAAGTTCTGTTTGTTTTAAAGTTTCATCCAAAGGAGCACAAGGACTCTCTGTGCTCATTCCTAACTTAGCAGCACAAGACTAGAGGGAAGACAGATAGTTATCACTACCAACGTTTGAGCTACTCTTTTTCAAACAAGGAATTGGATTGACCATGACATCATAATGCCCCCAAGGCTGAATAAGTGACCATATTTGTTGTGATTGGGATTGGAACCCATGACCCTGAGATCATGAGTTGAGTGCCTTGACCACTTGGCCTAACCTGAATATTTCACATGTATAAAAATGGTGGTAACTGAACGTGATCATTTCAAAATACCCTCACACTGTACCTCACTGAGATATTACTGATGAGTATTTAAATTATAAAATGTAGGGCATTTTTGGACTGAAATTAGTAGTGGATATTTACCTTTAATACAAAACGATGGAAGAAAACTACAAGAAGAAGAGCCAAATCATAAACTGCATAATTGTTTTTCTTTTCAATGCCCAAAATTCTTGGTGCCCAGAAAGGAGCATTGACATGAGTTTCTACATTCCAAGGGAAGAAGTCAAACTGGAACAAGTATTTGATGAGAACCACAACCTAAACAGTACAAAGTTAAATCTGTAATACAGCTAAAACACAACATTTTGACAATGTAAAATAACATAATACACAAGTCACTTGTAGCTGCTACATGCACCTCTTAAGATAAGCACACTGTTTGGCACTACCCATCATGTTTAACTTAGAGTGGCATAACACCACCCAATATACTTTATAACTTGTGTCACTGTTATATTAAACCTATAAACCTATTCTGACATAATATTATCCACTGTACTGTTGGACTCACTTCATTGTTATATTAAACCTACTCTGACATAACACCACCCAATGTACTGTCAGACTCACTTCATTGTTATATTAAACCTACTCTGACATTACAACACCCAATGTATTGTCTCACTCCATTGTTATATTAAACCTACTCTAACATAAAACTACCAAATATACTTTCTAACTTATGTCACTGTTATATTAAACCTATAAACCTACTCTGACATAATATTATCACATGTACCGTTGGATTAACTTTATTGTTATATTAAACCTACTCTGACATAACACCATCCAATGTACTACCTCATTCACTTCATTGTTATATTAAACCTACTCTGGCATAATATTATCCACTGTACTGTTGGACTCACTTTATTGTTATATTAAACCCACTATGACATAACATTACCCTGTGTACTGTCTGACTCACTTCATAGTTACATTAAACATATTCTCACATAATATCATTTAGCATACTGTCTGGCTCACGTCATATTTATGTTAAACCTATTCTGACATAATACATGCATATTGTAGTTATTCACTCGCACATCAGACTTCTTGGTTTAAGTAACGGTTATAATGCAAATGTTCAACCTCAGTATAACTAATGACAGTAATCCAAAAGATCATGTAAGGGTTACCTCAGTATAAGTAATGATGGTAATCCAAAAGGTCATGTAAGGGTTACCTCAGTATAAGTAATGATGGTAATCCAAAAGGTCATGTAAGGGTTACCTCAGTATAAGTAATGATGGTAATCCAAAAGGTCATGCAAGGGTTACCTCAGTATAAGTAATGACAGTAATCCAAAAGATCATGTAAGGGTTACCTCAGTATAAGTAATGATGGTAATCCAAAAGGTCATGCAAGGGTTAAGGGTACCTCAGTATAAGTAATGACAGTAATCCAAAAGGTCATGTAAGGGTTACCTCAGTATAAGTAATGATGGTAATCCAAAAGGTCATGCAAGGGTTACCTAAGTATAAGTAATGAAGGTAATCCAAAAGATCATGTAAGGGTTACCTCAGTATAAGTAATGATGGTAATCCAAAAGGTCTTGGAAGGCCTTGGAACAGATAAGGTTCCCCAAAGAAAGACCATGATGGGCAATGGCAGAGACAACAAACTTGCAGATTTCAGTTGATTGATTACAATAATGAAATAACACAACACGTCAGAATGAGAGACGATAGCATAGTAACATGCTACCAAAAAACGCAAAATAGTTGGTTGGTTCTTCTCAAAATCTCTCTTTATAGCATCTGATGAGCTGAATCGCCCAGGGCTGAAATAAAAGTTAACATGAAAGGCAAGTTTATCATTTAAAAAAAACATGCTATAGTGTAAGAATTAATACATGTAATTCTATTTTACTTGTAAAGAATGTTTTGTTTTTTAATTTATTCTTATCTTTATTAATCAGAAAATAACTTATTATGTTACATTCTCAATGTTCTTATGTGTCTTATCTTTCAGTACAAGTATTATGTAATCTGAAAAAAGAAACAATTACATGTTTTAATGACTTTAAAAACTGCAAACAGATATACTTTACTCTTTGTATAAGGTGACATTGAGTAAGTGTTTGTTGGAATGTTTCTGTTATTATATATATATATATATATATTCTAATTACATATACTACTATACACAATTAGTTTATGGATTTAGGACTGGACTAACTCTTCCAAATAAGCCAGTCTCACCAGATTTCTTCAGATTAGGGCCAAAAATATGACAAAAACAGAGATATCAAAATGACAAAAAAAGCTTATTCAAAACATTACAAGTAAAACAGTATACAGAATTAGAAAACCCAATTACCAGTTTGAATTTTTAGGTTTTAATCTTCGTGGGGAGCTTACAGTGTTCAGAACTTAATTAATTAGCTCCACTAGATATAAGAAAGTTGAAAACATTGGATCTTCCAGGTAAAAAGCTACATCTTAAATATTTCAAAAAAATATGAACAAAAGTTTCTAAATCTTACTGTGCATCATAAGCAGATTAGGTGTAAAGACTACAAATTCTTAAGATGATTCTTCAAATTTATGCAATAAATGTTATTTTTAATATGGCATTATATGCTAAACTCATTTTTAATGTACTTAATTAATATCTTAATTAATTTCAACAGTAATATCTACTCTTCAGTAAGGTTACTGTTCATCAACAATAATACCTACCTTATAGTAAGACCTTTACAGTTAAACTACAATAATACCTATCTTTTAGTAAGACCTTTACAGTTAAACTGCAATAATACCTACCTTTTAGTAAGATCTTTACAGTTAAACTACAATAATACCTACCTTTTAGTAAGACCTTTAGTGTTCTTTAAGAGTAATACCTACCTTTTAGTAAGACCTTTACAGTCAAACTACAATAATACCTATCTTTTAGTAAGACCTTTACTGTTCTTCAACAGTAATACCTACCTTTTAGATAGGACCTTTACTGTTCTTCAACAGCAATACCTACTTTTAGTAAGACTTTTACTCTTCTTCAGGAGTAATGGTTACCTTTTAGTAAGACCTTTACTGTTCTTCAACAATACTTTCCTTTTAGTGAGACCTTTACTGTTTTTCAACAGTGATACCTACCTTTCAATGAAACCTTTACTGTTCATCAGAAGTAATACTTACTTCTTAGTAAGGCATTGACTGTTCATTAACAGTAATACCTACCTTACAGTAAGACCTTTACTGTTTTTCAACAGTAAAACCTACCTTTTATTAAAGTCTTTACTATTCATATAAAGGTCAATCCAAATTATAGTTGTTTCTTTACATGTTCTAAATAAGAAATACAACAAAAAATTGTTTCAGAATACACTAATTCCATATTCAATAACATCTGAAAATTATGTTTAAAAGGATCATCATTAACTGAATCCATAATAGTCTATTTATTTAAGAAAAGTGAAAAATAGAAGGTTAAAACAGTTGAGTTTTAAGAAAATAAATTTGAATAATTTTAGCTCTGAAGAGATTTTAGAATTGATAAGTGTGAAATATCCTTTGATGTAGAGTTCAAGTGGTGAAGATCCTATAGTAATGACAAATAAATTATTAAATGAAATATTGTGACCAGTTTCAGAATATGAGTGGATGAGTGGCTGTGTTTAATTAACTGAAGATCTTCTAGACAAATATACAGACTTGTTAAAAACTCACTTCGATACCATGATAAAATACGTAAAATTCTACATTCAGGGCTGATGAATAAATATACATGTAGTGATTGTAAGGTCAAGTACATGGGCAAAACAAAATGTCACTTGAAAACTAGAATTGGTGAACTTATAGGAGTACCCAACAGAAAGAGACATATAAACATGTTTTGAAAAATACCTACTCTAATACATTAGGTTCTTTCAAGCTTCCATTTCGTTGTCTCTTCTGATGCTACAAATAAATAAAACATTAACTCTTTAGAAAAACTTTTAAGTGGTAGACAACACTGGGGACACTTTTTCAGTAACTTTGAGTTGCATTGGATATTTTAACTGATTCTGAAGGAGTTTTAGGCGCTGATTTCAAATCTGAAATTAGTTTTCTCTACAAGCTCTAGTTTGTAGGCAATTTGAGGTTAATGAAATTGTACAAATGTGAACTTGCGTAAACCATGTATAAGCATTTTCACGTCCATATATATAGATAGCTTCTAATATTTTGATCATACTTCTTTTGTTTCAGATCAAACATGGCTTCCTAAAATAGATATCATTGCAGAAACAAGCCTGATGCCTTCTGCTACATATGTAGATGCTACACACTCAATCTCAGAGACGTAACATATCCTCGTTCGTCAAGCATGCCTACAAGGCATATTTTGAAGTTCATCTTGGTGATCAAGACAAGCAATGGGCTCCTCATGTTGGGTGCCACAATTGTGAGGAAATGCTTTGAGACTGGACCAAAGGAAAACGCAATGGTCTGCCTTTTGGTGTTCCAATGATTTGGCGCAAACACACCAACCATGTAACTGACTCTTATTTCTGCATGGTAAACACAACGGGTATTGGAAAGAAAAACTGACATAAGATTACGTATCCGAACATTCCCTCAGCTATTAGGCCTGCTCCGTACTCTGAAGAAGTTCCTGTTCCAGTTTTCAAAGGCTTGCCTTCATTGGACAATAAAGACATTGGACATGATACAAGCGAACAAGACAGTTATCACAGTGAATTGTCAGAAAAGTGTACACAATCGGAGAACTGTTCTTCTGACACTGAACCTTTCCCCGTCCCCAAGCCTCTTCCCCAGGCTGAACTGAATGATTTAGTGCGGGATTTGGTCTTTCAAAGAAAGCAGCAGAGATTTTGGCATCAAGATTACAAAGCAGAAATCTTGTTGATCACTCTGTTAAAGTATCATATTTCAGAAAGCGTGGCCAGCTTTTTGTGACCTTCTTTTCAGAAGACAGACAGTTTGTTTACTGCCATGACATCCAAGGGCTTCTCAAAAAACTGGGTGTACCTTACTATAGTCCTGCTGAATGGAGACTCTTTTTAGACAGTTCAAAATGCATCTAAAGTGTGTTCTTTTACATAATGGGAATGTTTATGGAGCAGTACCTGTCGGTCACTCAGTGCATTTGTGGGAAGACTATGATGATATGAGAATGGTCATGGACTTATTAAAATATCATGAGCACAATTGGATCATTTGTGTAGACTTAAAGATGGTCAACTTTCTTCTTGGACAACAGAAAGGTTTCACCAAGTTTCCATGTTTCTTCTGTATGTGGGACAGCCGAGCACGAGACAGACATTGAGTCCAGAAGGACTGACCTATTCGTGACACCCTTGAAGCAGGCATGCCAAATATCATACAAGACCCAATTGTAAGCAGAGATGAGATCATCTTTCCTCCTCTTCACATCAAATTAGGTTTGATGAAGCAATTTGTCAAGGCACTGGAAACCGAAGGTGAATGTTTCCAACACATCATCACAGCTTTACCAGGGTTATCATTTGAGAAGATCAAAGCAGGCATGTTTGATGGCCCACAGATTCGAACCCCAATTCGTGATGATCAGTTTGTTGCTAAGATGACTGCTTTAGAAAAGGCAGCATGGTTATCCTTTGTGGCAGTCGTTTAGAACTTCCTTGGAAATAATAAGGTGGAGAACTACAGTAAACTTGTGAACAGAATGCTCCTTGCTTTTCGTGATCTCGGGTGCAACATGAGCATCAAGCTTCATTTTTTGAACAGCCACCTTGATAAGTTCCCTGACAACCTGGGGGCTGTGAGTGATGAACAAGGAGAACGATTCCACCAAGATCTAAAGGTCATGGAAGAACGCTACCAAAGGTGCTGGGACAAAAGTATGATGGCTGACAACTGCTGGAGCATTAAACGAGGTTGTCCAGATGAAGTGTACAAACGCAAATTCCTACCTGAATAAAATAGACAAACAAATTGATAAGCTATTCCTATAATTTCCTGTAATAACGAAAAATTAAAAAATAAATAAAACTGTCAAATTGCATAAAATCTGTAGCTTGCAGACAAAACCCGACTTCAGATTTGAAATCAACACACTCAAATTGACTATAGAAAGGTCTTTTTTAAATGCAACAAAATGAGTGTTCCCCAGTGCTATCCATATTCAACAATCTAATGATCCTGAGACCAAAATGTTAAAAATTTAATGTTCCTGAAGATTAAGACATTAAAAATGTAATGTTTCGGAAAGCCAAGACACAAATAATGTATTATTCCTGAAGTACAAAACATTAACAATGTAATATTCCAAAAGACCAAATAATTAACAATGTAATATTTCTGAATACCAAAACGTTAAGAATGTGATGTTTCTAAATACCACAACATTATGAATTTATTGTTTCTGAAAACCAAAACGTTAAGAATGTAATGTTCCTGTACACTAAAACGTTAAGAATGTAATGTTACTGAAGACTAAAACATTTAGAATATAATGTTCATGAAGATCAAAGCTTAATAATTTAAGGTTCCTGAAGTCCAAATATTAAAAAGTAATGTTACTGAAGACAAAAACTTTAAAAATGTGATGTTCCTTAAGACCAAAACCCTAAAAATATAATGTTCCCAAATACTACAATTTACAAATGTAATGTTCCTGCAGATTCAAACTTTAATAATGTGATGTTCTGATGACTGAAACATTCTGAATGTATTGTTAGTGAAGATCAAAACAATAAGAATGCAATGTTTGTGAAGACAAAAACATTAGGAATGAAATGTTCCTAAAGATCAAAACATTGAAAATGTAATGTTCTTGAAGACCAAAACTTTAAGAATATAATATTCCTAAAGAACGAAACATTAACAATATAATGTTTATAAAGACCACATAATTAAAAATATGTTCTTAAAGATCAAAACCTTAAAAATAAAACGTTCCTGAAGACAAAAACTTTTACAATTTAATGTTCTTGAATACCAAAACTTTAACAATGTAATGCTCCTGAAGACCAAATCGTTAACAATGTAATCCTCCTGAAGACCAACACGTTAAGAATGTAACGTTCCTGAAGACTAAAGCATTAACACTTAAATGTTGGTGAAGATCAGACATACACAACTTAATGTTTCTGAAGAAGAAAACGTTAAAAATGTAATGTTCTTGAAAAACATAACATCAACAAGGTAATGTTCCAGAATATGAAAAGGTGAATATTGTAATGATGCTGAAGACCAAACCTTTAACAATGTGACATTCCTGAAGACCAAAACATGAAAGGTGCAATGTTCTTGAAGACCAAAACATTAAAAATATAATGTTCCCAAATACTAAAAATTTACAAGGTAACATTCCTGAAGAACAAAATGTTAAGAATATAATTTCCTTAAGACCAAAACATTAAGAATGAAATGTTCCTAAAGACAAAAGCACTAAGCATCTAATGTTACTGAACAATAAAACATTTAGAATGTAATGTTACTGAAGACTAAACCATTGACAATGTAATCTTGCTGAAGATCAAACGAAAACAATGTAATGTTCCTTAAGACAAAAAAATAACAAAGTAATATTCCTGAACATCACGACATTAAGAATGTAATAATCCTAACGAGAAAATATATTAAGAACGTAATGTTCCTGAAGACAAGAACATTAGCAATATAACGTTCCTGAAGACCAAACGTGAACAATTTAATGCTCCTGAAAACCAAAACTTTAAAAATGATGTTCCTGAAGACCAATACATTAAGAATGTAATGTTTGTGAAGACCAAAACCTTAAAAATGTAACGTTCCTGAAGATCAAAAAGTTAAAAATAATGTTCCAAAACATTAAGAATGTTTAATATTAAACATTTTAGAGATATACTTTTGAGTCAGTGGTAAAAGAATACAAAAACAATAACCATCAGTCATGTATTAAGTTCTACTATATATATACATATAATAAAAATTCTTAAAAATACAAAACCAAAAACCATTAATCATGTATTAAATTCTACCATATATATATATTTATGTGTGTGTGGAAACATTCTTGAAAACGTACATGCATATTAAGTGTGTCAATAATTATAGAGCAATTTAACCTTATTACACAAACTCACCTCTTTTTTCAAATATTTCTTTTTAAGAGAAAGTTTGTAGGCAACATAGCGATAATCTTTAGAAATATGATTGAGTTTGGCAGTGGCACTAATTAACAGAGACAGGAGAAAGGCAATTCCAAATTCCACCCATTCACCAATTCTCTCTAAGATACTTTCTACGTCAAAAGACATTAGGTATTAAAATATTATGAGTTGAAATAACATAAACTAATAACAAATACTTAAATCTATGAAGTAAAATAACAAGTCCTAACATTATATTAAAACATTAGACACCATGCTTCTATATAATAATGGTCAAGTTTTATAGGGAAAGACTTTTTATTGTAGGTGTCTGTTAACTTGTTGGCAATACATTTTAAGAAGACATGGAAATCACCTAATAGACATGTTCAAATATAATATATTGAAAACAAATAAAAAGTGTTTACATTAATGTTTATCACATTTGTACCTAGTTTTAAATAATTGTCTCTTTTCAATTATCATTCACAGAGAAACTTCAGAAACTCTCTGATAATATAAAAATTATTTTATAACTCTGTTACAACAATATAAGTTGTGAAACTCATTTTTAAAATCACTTATGTGTGCTCTATATGGCTAAGTGCACAATCTTGCAGCCTAACTTCACTTTTCTCACTTTTATTTTACTCTTACTACAATGTATGTATTTCCCAACTAAGGCCTAAAAATTCTAGAAACAACAAAAATTTATGAAGTAAAAATACACATTTACAAATTGAGAAAGTCTGTATAACATCAATCAACAACAACTGAACAATGCAACAAGTTATTTATAAACAGTTATGTAATCAAACCTACAATAAAGTAGCAATTCTAAACAAAGACTAAATTCAACATGTATGCTTTATAACTATGTTAATTATAAATCTCTTTTTAAATATAAAAGAAACAGTCATGTATGTCTAACACTAATGTTGTTACTGCTAAAATATACCAGAACTATAAATTCTAATAACAAACTAATTTTTATTCTACTTAATGGGTAAAACATTTTACCCAACTTTAGTGTTAGACGTACATAACTGTTTCTTTTATATTTAATAGCAAGCTAATTTTTATTCTACTTAATGAGCAAAACACATTTCCTGCATCTAAAATTTCTTGCATTATGAAAATGAAACAGCTATGGTAACAAAAGTAGCACAAATCTATTGTGCTTAGGAAATTAATTGTTGAACATTTTCTTAAAACACAATATGTGCAATGTTGTAAATTTGTATGTCTATTCAATATACACATACTGAAAAAGAGTACAATATTTGTAAAGTCAAGATGGTAGGGAAAATAAACTTATAAAAAGATTTCTCTTAGTTTCTTAAAACTAATTATATGGCATAATTTACTATAGATTACTCATATAAATATAAAACTGTTTAATGCCTATTACTTAGACACTTAGTATATCAAAGACAACATATCTTCAACAAAGAAACTATTTAAAAGATGTACCTTCAAAATTATTACTTTACAACTTCTGCTTTCTAACCTAACCTTGTAATGGTACTTCTTCATAGATTATTTCTTGACAACTTCTGTTTTATAACCTTCCCTTGTAATGTTACTTTATGATAAACTGTTACTTGATAACTTCTGTTTTATAACCTTCCCTTGTAATGTTACTTTATGATAAACTATTACTTGATAACTTCTGTTTTATAACCTTCCCTTGTAATGTTACTTTATGATAAACTGTTACTTGATAACTTCTGCTTTCTAACCTAACCTTGTAATGGTACTTCTTCATAGATTATTTCTTGACAACTTCTGTTTTATAACCTTCCCTTGTAATGTTACTTTATGATAAACTGTTACTTGATAACTTCTGTTTTATAACCTTCCCTTGTAATGTTACTTTATGATAAACTATTACTTGATAACTTCTGTTTTATAACCTTCCCTTGTAATGTTACTTTATGATAAACTGTTACTTGATAACTTCTGCTTTCTAACCTAACCTTGTAATGGTACTTCTTCATAGATTATTTCTTGACAACTTCTGTTTTATAACCTTCCCTTGTAATGTTACTTTATGATAAACTGTTACTTGATAACTTCTGTTTTATAACCTTCCCTTGTAATGTTACTTTATGATAAACTGTTACTTGATAACTTCTGTTTTATAACCTTCCCTTGTAATGTTACTTTATGATAAACTGTTACTTGATAACTTCTGTTTTATAACCTTCCCTTGTAATGTTACTTTATGATAAACTGTTACTTGATAACTTCTGTTTTATAACCTTCCCTTTTAATGTTACTTTATGATAAACTGTTACTTGATAACTTCTGTTTTATAACCTTCCCTTGTAATGTTACTTTATGATAAACTGTTACTTGATAACTTCTGTTTTATAACCTTCCCTTGTAATGTTACTTTATGATAAACTGTTACTTGATAACTTCTGTTTTATAACCTTCCCTTGTAATGTTACTTTATGATAAACTGTTACTTGATAACTTCTGTTTTATAACCTTCCCTTGTAATGTTACTTTATGATAAACTGTTACTTGATAACTTCTGTTTTATAACCTTCCCTTGTAATGTTACTTTATGATAAACTGTTACTTGATAACTTCTGTTTTATAACCTTCCCTTGTAATGTTACTTTATGATAAACTGTTACTTGATAACTTCTGTTTTATAACCTTCCCTTTTAATGTTACTTTATGATAAACTGTTACTTGATAACTTCTGTTTTATAACCTTCCCTTGTAATGTTACTTTATGATAAACTGTTACTTGATAACTTCTGTTTTATAACCTTCCCTTGTAATGTTACTTTATGATAAACTGTTACTTGATAACTTCTGTTTTATAACCTTCCCTTGTAATGTTACTTTATGATAAACTGTTACTTGATAACTTCTGTTTTATAACCTTCCCTTGAAATGTTACTTTATGATATACTATTTTTTACAACTTGTGTTTCATTACCTCACCTTGTAATGTCTTGATAAACTATTACTTGAGAAATTCTGTTTTATTACCATGTCTTGTAATGTTAATTTTCCTTAAACTATTACTTGAGAAATTCTGTTTTATAATCTTATCTGTAATGTTACTTCTTCAAAAACTGCTACTTGACAACTTCTCTTCTGAAACCTAACCTTGTAATATTAGTTCTTCATAAACTATTACCTAACAACATCTGTTTTATAACCTTACTTTGTAATGTTACTTCTTGATAAACAAATAATAGATAACTTCACTTTTATAAGCTTACCATGTACAGGTATCTCCATCTGTGCCTGTCTTTTGAGACTAATGGTATTTATTCCATTATTCTGTGTTGATTGATGTTCCATATCTTCTGGGGACGACAGATGCAAATGAAGTTGAGAAACTGGTTGGGTCTGTTAGAGGAAGATGTGATTGGAATTGATGTTTCAGAACATTAGAGTTCCAGGTGAAATGAGAAGATGATCTTCAAGATGTTGTATACACAAAATATATCACTAAAATATGACTTAAGCACAATGAAACAACCAATAATACAATGTTATATATACAAAGCAAATCACTAAAATATTACCTAGACATTCATATAAAAACAAATAATAGAATGTTATGTATACAAAGCAGATCACTAAAATATTTTTGGTTACAAAGGTAACAAAAATTAATACAATGTGAATTATACAAAGAAGATCACTGAAATATGATGCAGACATGAATGTAACAATGAATAATACAATATTATATATGTATATAGTAAATCATTAACATATTACTTAGATATTCATGTGAACACAAATAACACAATATTATATACTCAAAGTAGATAAGTAAAATATTCCTTAGACACTCATTTAACAAAAAACAATAACATGTTGAATTACAAAGTAGATTACTGAAATATTACTTAGATACACATTTAACTGCAAATAATATAACGTTATATTAACAAAGTAGGTCAGTAAAATATTACTTGTACACTAAGGAAACAACTAATACAATAATTTTATATAAATATTACTTAAATACTCATAAAACAACAAATAATACAATGTTAAATGTAGAAAGCTGATCACAAAATTATTACTTAAATATAACAAAACACAATACCATGTTAAATAAAAATGTATATCACGAAAATATTACTTAATTACTCATGTAACAACAAATTATACAATGTTAAATATACAAAGGGGATCACTAAAATATTACTTAATTACTCATGTAACAACAAATTATACAATGTTAAATATACAAAGGGGATCACTAAAATATTACTTAATTACTCATGTAACAAAAAATAATACAATGTGAAATATACAAAGTAGATCACTAAAATATTACTTAATTACTCATGTAACAAAAAATAATACAATGTGAAATATACAAAGTAGATCACTAAAATATTACTTAATTACTCATGTAACAAAAAATAATACAATGTGAAATATAATCTACAAAGTGGATCATTAAAATATCACTTAATTACTCATGCAACAACAAATTATACAATGTTAAATATACAAAGCTGATCACAAAATTATTACTTAAATATAACAAAACACAATACCATGTTAAATAAAAAAGTATATCACGAAAATATTACTTAATTACTCATGTAACAAAAAATAATACAATGTGAAATATACAAAGTAGATCACTAAAATATTACTTAATTACTCACGTAACAAAAAATAATACAATGTGAAATATAATCTACAAAGTGGATCATTAAAATATCACTTAATTACTCATGCAACAACAAATTATACAATGTTAAATATACAAAGCTGATCACAAAATTATTACTTAATTACTCATGTAACAAAAAATAATACAATGTGAAATATAATCTACAAAGTGGATCATTAAAATATCACTTAATTACTCATGCAACAACAAATTATACAATGTTAAATATACAAAGCTGATCACAAAATTATTACTTAATTACTCATGTAACAACAAATAATACAATGTTAAATATACAAAGCTGATCACAAAATTATTACTTAATTACTCATGTAACAACAAATAATACAATGTTAAATAAATAAGTAGATCACTGAAATATTACTTAGATATTCATGTACCAACAAATAATACAACGTTGAACATACAAAGCAGATCACTAAAATATTACTTAGATATTAGGGTAACAGCAAATAATACAATGCTGTATATAAAAAGTAGACGACTAAAATACTACATAAACACTCATGTAACGACAAATACTACAATGTTAAATATACAAAGTAGATCTCCAAAATATTAGTTAAATACTCGTGTGACAACAAATTACACTATCTTACATGTAGAAAGTACATCACTACAATATTACATAGATACTCACGAAACAACAAATAATACAATGTTAAATATACAAAGTGGATTACTAAAATATTACTGAAATACTCATGAAACGACAAATAATACAATGCTTAATAAATAGTGAAGAAGCTGTAGTCTTGACTTAAGCCTTTTTTGTCTGTTCTTTATTTATCACTACTCTTATACAGGTCGTTTATTGTGGTTTAATTTAGAGCATGGATATCTACTTTAAAATTTGGAATAAAATAACGTGATCTCTACATTTCTTACCAAAGGATAATTATTTGTTTTTACAAAATGACTAAAACTAATTTTAAAACCTAGTCTATTAATGTATTATGAAATAAACGGTAATAACTTTTGTATAAATGTGCATTTCTTACAAAAAATGACGGCATTTAGTACTTTAGTTCACATTACTTACAAAGTGAACAAAAACAAACATTTTAAGATTTGATACACATTCTTTTGCCAAAAGTAATAATAATAATAAAAATAATGAATCTTGCTTAACTAGGTTAACAGTAACCAAAATCACTTAACTATGTCAACCATGAAAAACCTACTTAATGAGGTTAACACTACAACAAACTTAGTTAACTGGGCTACGAATTGTTGAACTTTTTTAACTTAGTTTCTTAGTTGAACCAGGTTTCTTATCAAGAAAACAATAATAATACTTTTACTTTGTTTAAATCCATATTAAAATCTTTATTAAAATGAAATAATGAAAACCTACTATAGAGAAAGTGTATTTGTTGGCCAAGTATTACATATATATTTGTTTTCTTTTTTATTATCACTATTTTTATGTTTACATTAGTTAAGAAAATACATTCTGTTCCAACGGTCTTGCATATATGTATGTGTTCTCCTGATACTGGATATTCTAATACACCTCAGTTAGTCCAACAGTCTGGCACATATACACATATTCTAATACACCTCAGTTAGTCCAACAGTCTGGCACATATACACATATTCTAATACACCTCAGTTAGTCCAACAGTCTGGCACATATACACATATTCTAATACACCTCAGTTAGTCCAACAGTCAGGCACATATACATATATGCCTCATATTCTTATACACCCTTGCTAGTCAAACTATCTGGCACATAAACACATATACCACATATTCTAATACTTCTCAGCTAATACCTTAAGTCAAACTGTGTTAGAAATAATGGCTAACAAAACATTACCAGAGTTAGAAACCCAGAGTAATATTAGTTCATCAAAAGACACCTTCACACGTTTTTGAAGGTTGGTTGATGGTTAGTCATGTTGGCATCATATTTGTTGTTAGAATCTTAGTTTATCTAATTTTTGTTGTGGCTGATCTTCTTTTTCTTGCTGTTCTTACTATTGAGTTGATTGATGTTGTGTTTTACAAGTCCACAAATGTCTGGTTGAATGCAGCAGAACAGTTGATAGTTTAGATTCATTTTTTGTTTCTGCAAGTCATTTAGTTCTTTATATTTCGAGTTTAACATGGTTTTTGGAAGTTTTTTCTGTGACAATTGGATAATGTTTTTTACATTGATTAAAATTTTTGAATAGTTTTATCTTCAGAAAATTAGGTATTAGTTTTTCCTTTAGGCAATGTTGGATGTAATAAATGTCATTTCTTCTGTTGATAATATTTTGGTGTATGTTTCTTAGTTTCATTAGATTCACATGAGTGTGTATGGTTAACGAAGGCATAATGTTGGTAAGTTCAGGTATGATGGAGATTAAACAGATAACAGAGTAAACAAAGAAACACTACAGATAAACAGAAAACACAGCACACAAAGAAACACTATAGACTTACACTTCTCATATAATTGACATGGTGAAGTAATTTGTAATGATAAGAAGCACAAAAAAATTAATTAAAATTGTTGCATTACCAGAGATAGAACTCCTCGATAATATTAGTTCCTTCCTTTAGAAACTGTTGGCTAACAAAACATTACCAGAGATGGAACACCACATTAATATTAACTAAACAAACACACCTGAGAAAATCCTGAAGCAGTGGAGTTATTTTCAATGGACTGGTGATCCTCAAAATCACTAGGACTTTTTTTAACTTCATCCACATCTCGTTCATGATTATTCCTCAACGTCTGACTCAACAACTGAAAGTAAGATGTTCATTTGTAGAAGAGCAAAATAATAACAGGTCTTCATGAAATTATAGAAAAGTTGTAAATAATTTTATTTCAAGTAATTATATCTACTTAGTAGTGAGGAGTTGTGATATAAAATGTAGCAAACAACTGGGTTTTCACAAGCCTCTACGTGTTGTCCACACTTGACAATTGTGAAACATAATTACCAAGGTGATTTTCACACCACATCAACATTCTCTTTCACTGAATTTCACCAGTAAAAAAATAATTTTGTTTTTGAAGGTGGTAGTAAATACTGTAAAAAGCCTATTTTACTTTGAACAGTTAACAGTAAGTGACATATGGAAGGCCTACCAAGGTAAAATTTGTTTTAACAGATTACTATGGAAACAGCATTGATAGACCTATTCAACACTATTTAGGTGTTTAGTATTTAACGTTTTATCTAATCTTAGGACTCAGTTTAGATTTCAACACAATTCTAGGAGGTTAGTCTTCTACTTTTTATCTAATCTTGGGACACAGTTTAAATTTCAACACAATAGTAGGTGTTTAGTATTTAACGTTTTATCTAATCTTAGGACTCAGTTTAGATTTCAACACAACTCTAGGAGGTTAGTCTTCTACTTTTTATCTGATCTTAGGATTCGGTTTCGATTTCAACACAATTGTAGGTGGTTAGACTTTAATAGTTTTTTATCTTAAGACTCAGTTTTGATTTTATCACAATCTTAGGTGCTCAGTCTTCAACTTTTTATCTAATCTTGGGACTCGGTTTTGATTTCAACATAAGCTTAAGTGTTAATGATCTTTGCCTGTCCTTGATTTTAACAAGATTACAACTTATGTTTACTGGTAAGATACATACATTTTGTTGCAGAAAAAGCACACAAAAAATCTGTTAGCTGCTGGAGAAAAAACTTTAAATTATTCTGATATTAAATATATACATATTCGGTATGTAGAAGGTTATGGTTCTCTATTGTGAGTAGAATATTATGGTTCTCTGTTGCATGTAGAAGATTATGCCTCTCTAAATTCTACAAAGAAGTTAAATGAAAAAAAATGGATGTTAGAAAACATCGATGCTGTGAAGAATGTAAAATAAAAAGTTACCAGAAAAGGAGGCTTTAGCACTAATAAAGTAAGTTGCAAGAAGAATAGATACAAGGCTGTGAGAGAAGGTGATGTGATTGGTGATCAGTTACACAGCTGTTATCAATATATGATGCAAATGTTGTAAGAAAATAAAAAGAATGTTAAAAGAAGATGATGCAAACATGTGAGAAGTATGCATGTGTAATTTACTCTCATATTTATAGTTAACAAAGACACAGATAGGTTTACAGCATTCAGGCCTTTCTTCTTCACTTCAGGATCTTCATCTTCATCTTCATTAGTCTTAGAAGATAACAGTTCTAAATCTAAATCTTCATCATTCACATCTTCGAGCATGTAATAGTCTCCAGCTCGGATAGCTAATGTTAAAACAGAGACATTACAATGTAAATTTATTTATTTTATAGTAAACTGTTTTCAATTGTCAAAAAAGGAAACAAACAAGACAACAAATGAATAAAAACTTTTAAATTTCAAAACATATATAATGGTATGCATTAAAATTGTTTATAAGGGTGTGTGCAGTAAAACTTGTGTAAGATTGTGAAATAAAATGATAAACTATCAGTACTAAGTAAAATGAGAAAACAACAAATGCAAATTTGTACATCAAACATGTAGTAAAGCTCATAAGTTACAAGGAAGAATGAAAAACAACAAAGACTATTGAAGTTCTTGAGTTGAAAACAACAACACTAACTTAGGTAAAACAATTTCAACAGTACATTACAGAATCTCCTACTTGTTAGTACTTGAGTTAAATAAAACAACAACAGTAATTTAAGTAAAAACAATATCAACAGTATATTACGGAATCTCTTATCTGTTAGTTCATTAGGTTAATTAAACAATAACAGTAATTTAAGTAATAACAATATCAACAGTATATTACGGAATCTCTTATCTGTTAGTTCATTAATGTTAATTAAACAATAACAGTAATTTAAGTAATAACAATATCAACAGTATATTACGGAATCTCTTATCTGTTAGTTCATTAATGTTAATTAAACAATAACAGTAATTTAAGTAATAACAATATCAACAGTATATTACGGAATCTCTTATCTGTTAGTTCATTAATGTTAATTAAACAATAACAGTAATTTAAGTAATAACAATATCAACAGTATATTACGGAATCTCTTATCTGTTAGTTCATTAATGTTAATTAAACAACAACAGTAGCTTAAGTAATAACAATATCAACAGTATATTACGGAATCTCTTATCTGTTAGTTCATTAGGTTAATTAAACAACAACAGTAATTTAAGTAAAAACAATATCAATATAGATCTAGTTAATCATCAATAAAGTCTGTTTTATATTACACTTATAACCTTAGATAATTACCAATAAGTCTTGTTTTGTGTTACAATTATAATTCTAGTTGAAATAAAGTATGTTTTATAATACACTTGTAAACTTAGTTGATTATCAACAAAGCTGTTTTATGTTACTGTTTGTTTTTAAATTTTGCACAAAGCTACTTGAGGGCTATCTGTGCTAGCCACCCCTAATGTAGCAGTGTAAGTCTGGAGGGAAGGCAGCTAGTAATCACCACCCACTGCCAACTCTTGGGCTACACTTTTACCAAGGAATAGTAAGATTGACCATTACATTATAACGCCCCCATGCCTGAAAGGGCGAGCATGTTTGGCACGACTAGGATGTGAACCCGCAACTCTCAGATTACGAGTCACACGCCTTAACACACTTGGCCATGCCGAGCCTCTGTTTTATATTACACTTATAATTTTAGTTCATTATGAGTAAAGATTATTTTATATTCCACTTATAAACTTGATTGATTATCAATAAAGGTTGGATCATGTCACACTAATAATTCTAGTTCATTATCAACAAAATCTGTTTTATATTACACTTATGAACTTAGTTAATTATCAATATAGCATGTTTTGTATTACAATTATACATTTAGTTAATTATCAATATAGCATGTTTTGTATTACACTTTTACATTTAGTTAATTATCAATATAGCATGTTTTGTATTACAATTATACATTTAGTTAATTATCAATATAGCATGTTTTGTATTATACTTTTACATTTAGTTAATTATCAATATAGCATGTTTTGTATTACAATTATACATTTAGTTAATTATCAATATAGCATGTTTTGTATTACACTTTGACATTTAGTTGATTATCAATATAGCATGTTTTGTATTACACTTTTACATTTAGTTGAATATCAATATAGCATGTTTTGTATTACAATTATACATTTAGTTAATTATCAATGTAGCGTGTTTTGTATTACACTTTTACATTTAGTTGATTATCAGTAAAGGCTCTTTTGTATTACAATTATAATTTTAGTTTATCATCAGTAAAGTCTGATTTATATAACACTCATATTTCTAGTTCATTATCAATGAAGTATTTTTTATATTACACTTTTAAATTTAGTTGATATCAATAAAAGCTGTTTTATATAAACATTTATAATTCCATTTCATTGTTTATAAACGCTCTTTTGTTGTGATGTACCTTGAAAATGACTTTCTGGTTCCTTGTATTGTCCTCTTGCCTTCTGTTGATTTGCCCGAGATAAAATCTTGTCCATCTTCTTTTTGATCTTTTCCATGATTTCACTTTCAGCTGCATGTTGTTTATGGACCTCCTTTATCTTGTTTTCATTGATGAGAATAGCTCCTCTGTTACATGATACACATACAAAGTAGATAGTAAAAAATCAATATAAATTAATAAATCAATTAAAGTAATTCGTTTAAAGTGTATGATATAATTATATAATTAAATACTGTTTATCAGTACTGGCACAGCACTTGTTCTGGTGGGATCTTTAAAGCAGGAGGATGACATGCAAGGGGGAATAATGAAATTAGAAAATGGAAAAGCAAGAGATTTTAGGTTTTATAATTCCCCTTAAGAACGTCTGAAAGTTTCACTGGTATCAGAGACTGAGAAAATTTAAATTATCAACAAACATACACAAGCCTCTATAAAGTACATTACATGATAGATGTTAACATTTTCCTTATAGAGATGAGTTACTTAAACAAATTTATAGTTAGCATCTCAATAAAGTGTTTCTCAGCATATAAACTTAATGTAGCTTTTACTTTACCTACAAATGAACCTTGATCCAAAGTTAAAAATGACTTTGTTTTGTTACTTTGAAGAGAGAGAGTAATTGAGAATAAATATTTTTTGCTGAATGTCCAAATTAAACAAACACTTACAGATACAAGCATGATAGTAAAACTAAGGGAGAAGTTTCAGTAACATTGTAAAATACACTGTAAAAATTATATATAATGTACATCAGACAACCAAGCTCAGTGATAATTTTGCAGTATTCATTAAAAACACTGATCACCAGACAAACCAAGTTCAGTAATAATTTTGCAGTATTCATTAAAAACAGTGTACACTAGACAAACCAAGTTCAGTAATAATTTTGCAGTATTCATTAAAAACAATCTACACTAGACAAACCAAGTTCAGTAATAATTTTGCAGTATTCATTAAAAACAATGTACACTAGACAAACCAAGTTCAGTAATAATTTTGCAGTATTCATTAAAAACAATGTACACTAGACAAACCAAGTTCAGTAATAATTTTGCAGTATTCATTAAAAACAATGTACACTAAACAAACCAAGTTCAGTAATAATTTTGCAGTATTCATTAAAAACAATGTACACTAGACAAACCAAGTTCAGTAATAATTTTGCAGTATTCATTAAAAACAATGTACACTAAACAAACCAAGTTCAGTAATAATTTTGCAGTATTCATTAAAAACAATGTACACTAGACAAACCAAGTTCAGTAATAATTTTGCAGTATTCATTAAAAACAATGTACACTAGACAAACCAAGTTCAGTAATAATTTTGCAGTATTCATTAAAAACAATGTACACTAGACAAACCAAGTTCAGTAATAATTTTGCAGTATTCATTAAAAACAATGTACACTAGACAAACCAAGTTCAGTAATAATTTTGCAGTATTCATTAAAAACAATGTACACTAGACAAACCAAGTTCAGTAATAATTTTGCAGTATTCATTAAAAACAATGTACACTAGACAAACCAAGTTCAGTAATAATTTTGCAGTATTCATTAAAAACAATGTACACTAGACAAACCAAGTTCAGTAATAATTTTGCAGTATTCATTAAAAACAATGTACACTAGACAAACCAAGTTCAGTAATAATTTTGCAGTATTCATTAAAAACAATGTACACTAGACAAACCAAGTTCAGTAATAATTTTGCAGTATTCATTAAAAACAATGTACACTAGACAAACCAAGTTCAGTAATAATTTTGCAGTATTCATTAAAAACAATGTACACTAGACAAACCAAGTTCAGTAATAATTTTGCAGTATTCATTAAAAACAATGTACACTAGACAAACCAAGTTCAGTAATAATTTTGCAGTATTCATTAAAAACAATGTACACTAGACAAACCAAGTTCAGTAATAATTTTGCAGTATTCATTAAAAACAATGTACACTAGACAAACCAAGTTCAGTAATAATTTTGCAGTATTCATTAAAAACAATGTACACTAGACAAACCAAGTTCAGTAATAATTTTGCAGTATTCATTAAAAACAATGTACACTAGACAAACCAAGTTCAGTAATAATTTTGCAGTATTCATTAAAAACAATGTACACTAGACAAACCAAGTTCAGTAATAATTTTGCAGTATTCATTATAAACAATGTACACTAGACAAACCAAGTTCAGTAATAATTTTGCAGTATTCATTAAAAACAATGTACACTAGACAAACCAAGTTCAGTAATAATTTTGCAGTATTCATTAAAAACAATGTACACTAGACAAACCAAGTTCAGTAATAATTTTGCAGTATTCATTAAAAACAATGTACACTAGACAAACCAAGTTCAGTAATAATTTTGCAGTATTCATTAAAAACAATGTACACTAGACAAACCAAGTTCAGTAATAATTTTGCAGTATTCATTGAAAACACTGATCACCAGACAAACCAAGTTCAGTAATAATTTTGCAGTATTCATTGAAAACACTGATCACCAGACAAACCAAGTTCAGTAATAATTTTGCAGTATTCATTGAAAACACTGATCACCAGACAAACCAAGTTCAGTAATAATTTTGCAGTATTCATAATAAACTAGATCACAAACGTTTAATGTTTAGACATAGGTTGACAATTTAAAAAAACAACATATAATACTGTAATCTTAAAAAGTACTTTCTTCTGTATGCTTTACTTCCAAACAAAAACAGTTTCATTTCACACCAGTTAGGCATTTAATTTCATACTGAAGTTGTCACCTGTTAGGTTTGTGAGTTCTTATGGTATTTGTAAACAGCTAGGTTTTTAAGATATTATTGTATTTGTGATATGTTTGGCTATCTACTTTATTTTAACTTTTCTCATTTGTTATAATATTTAAGTTCTTTTTTTATTGTGGTCTGTTACGTTGTTTAATTTCTTATAGTCTTTGTCATCTGTTCAGTTATTTAATTTTTAACATATTTCTCATATGTTAGATTATTTACTTTCTTATAGCATTTGTCATCTCTTGTGCTATTTTAATTTTTATTGTATTTGTCTGATGTTAGAGTATTTATTTGCTACTAGATTTTTCATCTGTTATATGATTTAAGTTCTTATTGTATTTGTCACCTCTTAGGTTGTTTAATTTCATATGGAAATTGCTATCTGTTTGGTTATTAAATTTTTTGTAGCATTTGTCATCTGGTATAGACTTACAAATGTTAGTACAACCTACCTTGATGCAAGTAATTTTTGAACTTCAGTTTCCACCACAAGGTGTTGAAAGTAGTAACTGCAGAATAGTCGCTTCTGTAGAAGCAAGAATACAAAGCATATCCCATCCCAAAGTAGTCCAGCCTCATCGACAGGTGCAGTACACCCATCATTCCGTACCATATTGTTGGTATCTAGAAATATAACAGCCTACATATTGAGCTGTGAAAATTTATTACTGATATTACAAAATAATATTTGTACTAAGAGAAAAAACAAAAAATAGGAGCTCCAGCCAATCATTCATAAAACAGTAAACACTACACTGTATGTTACATCCCCAGGAGCTATTGCTTGTAACTTAAAAATCACTAAATGCTACATTGTATGTTATAACCCCAGGAGCTCCATGTAATAATTTATAAACCATTAAATGCCACATTGTGTGTTAAATCCCTAGGAACTCCAGATAATAATTTATAAAACAGTAAATGCTATATTGTATGTTACATCCTCATGAGGTCCAGCTAGTAATTTATAAAACACTAAATGCTATATTGTATGTTACATCCCCATGAGGTCCAGCTAGTAATTTATAAAACACTAAATGCTATATTGTATGTTACATCCCCAGGGCTTCCAGCTAATAATTTGTTTGTTCAAGTTAATTATGTGTCCTGTCTGGTATATGTGGTGGAGTTTTAGTTACTGTATACTTTCATTGATAGGATGTTCGAATTGCCAACATGTTACATGTTCTGTCACTTACCTGATTTTGAGTCAATACTCAATTTCTTTATACAAACAATTCCAAGAAGCTGGACTAGCCAACACAAATTCTTATAGAGACTGGAGAGAAACACACAACTAATCACCTGTAAAACAAATACTAAAATATTAACACTGTCTTGTAGACTAAAACAGAAAATACATTTTTAAGTTGCACAAAATAGATTGCTAGCTTTAATGGACCACAATTTCCTGTTGAATGAAAAGAAGACAATGTTTCAGTGTAGGAGACCATAATTTATCTCTTATTCTTTCAACAGGAAGCAGTAGTCCACTAAAGTTTTCATATTTTGCAAAAATCAAAACAAGTTGAAGAGATATTTGTTTAGTAACCTAGAGAAGATAATACAGCTATCACATTCCACATAACCTTATTAACATGCACCTAGCTAGTAGAAGGAAGTATAATTACCATAGTTCCAGTAAAGATATACTAACTAACTGCTATAAAGAATTTAAGTACATTATTCTAAAATGATTTGAATTATGCAAGTTAGCAAGTCACATTGGAAATATTCCTGATATAAAGTGAAATGGTAGGTATAAGAACTACATTTGATGTTATTTTGGCATCTTGTAGGTAACATAACAACAACAAAAACTGACTGCCTTTGAGAAGTGTATGCAACAGTCCTTTTTACAATGTACAATTATTACACATGACTAGTGCTACTACAAGTGATTTTGCTGCAACAGTCCTTTTTACAATGTACAATTATTACATGACTAGTACTAGTACAAGTGATTTTGCTGCAACAGTCCTTTTTACAATGTACAATTATTACACATGACTAGTGCTACTACAAGTGATTTTGCTGCAACAGTCCTTTTTACAATGTACAATTATTACATGACTAGTACTAGTACAAGTGATTTTGCTGCAACAGTCCTTTTTACAATGTACAATTATTACACATGACTAGTACTAGTACAAGTGATTTTAATGCAACAGTCCTTTTTACAATGTACAATTATTACACATGACTAGTACTAGTACAAGTGATTTTGCTGCAACAGTCCTTTTTACAATGTACAATTATTACACATGACTAGTACTAGTACAAGTGATTTTGCTGCAACAGTCCTTTTTACAATGTACAATTATTACACATGACTAGTACTAGTACAAGTGATTTTGCTGCAACAGTCCTTTTTACAATGTACAATTATTACATGACTAGTACTAGTACAAGTGATTTTGCTGCAACAGTCCTTTTTACAATGTACAATTATTACACATGACTAGTACTAGTACAAGTGATTTTGCTGCAACAATCCTTTTTACAATGTACAATTATTACATGACTAGTACTAGTACAAGTGATTTTGCTGCAACAGTCCTTTTTACAATGTACAATTATTACATGACTAGTACTAGTACAAGTGATTTTGCTGCAACAGTCCTTTTTACAATGTACAATTATTACACATGACTAGTACTAGTACAAGTGATTTTGCTGCAACAGTCCTTTTTACAATGTACAATGATTACATGACTAGTACTAGTACAAGTGATTTTGCTGCAACAGTCCTTTTTACAATGTACAATTATTACACATGACTAGTACTAGTACAAGTGATTTTGCTGCAACAGTCCTTTTTACAATGTACAATTATTACACATGACTAGTACTAGTACAAGTGATTTTGCTGCAACAGTCCTTTTTACAATGTACAATTATTACACACGACTAGTACTAGTACAAGTGATTTTGCTGCAACAGTCCTTTTTACAATGTACAATTATTACACATGACTAGTACTAGTACAAGTGATTTTGCTGCAACAGTCCTTTTTACAATGTACAATTATTACACATGACTAGTACTAGTACAAGTGATTTTGCTGCAACAGTCCTTTTTACAATGTACAATTATTACACATGATTAGTACTAGTGACTTTGCTGTTCCACAAAATTCATTTTTGGAGGCAATATCTAACTTATATTAGTAAGTGTTTAGAGCATCAATGAATTACAGCTGATAAATTTACTATAATATTAATATCTAATACACTGTTGTTTAATATCAAAAAATAATTTATGTGTTTGTATATGATAAATATTTTATTTTTAAAAATTAATGAAGTTTTGACAGTTACAAACCAAGGTATTCAGCTAACCATGATATAAACATACATAATACTAAAAGTTTTTCTTTCTGACTGAAACTTCTAGAATATTATGTTAACTTTCTATTTAAATTTTTCTCACAACTCATCTGTCATTTTGAGCTCTATAATAATGATGCAGTCAACCTTGGAGCAAGAGTGGACATTTGCACTTCTGTACACTCTTGTGAACATAACTCACCTTTTTTGGATAGATTAGTGACGAGAGATGAAAAATGGATATTTAATAATAATATTAAGCACTGCAGACAATGGCTCAGTGCAGGTAAACTGGCTAAAGCATAGCCCAAAATGGACCTCCATCTGAGGTCTTGTCAAGTGTTTGGTGGGATATTGTTGGTGTGATCCACTTTGAGTTGTTGCCACTCAATGTAACAATTACATCAGCTTACTGTTGTCAACAGTTAGAGCACTTGAATGTTGCACTGAAAGAAAAGAAGCCTGCTTTGATCAATTACAAAGGTGTTGTGTTACACCAGGATAATGCACGATTCCATACAGCAAGGATCACATCTGCAAAGACTGGGAAAAACTTCCACATCCACCTTGTTCTCCAGACCGTGCCCCATCTGGTTATCATCTATTCCAAAGTTTGCAGAGCTACCTTGATGGAAAAGAGTTTGGAGCACATAAAGATATCAAAACTACTCTCTCTACATTCTTTTCCTCCTAACCCCAATAATGTTATAAAAGTGGGATTCAGCAGCTTGTGAATCATTAGCAGAAAGTAATTGATAATAAAGGAACACACATTATTGAATAAATAACATCAAAAGCATTTGAAGCCCTTTCTCTTTTTCTGAACCTAAAATCAGACATTACTTAAGGGATGATCTGATACTTTTAGTTTTAGAACATCAATTATTGTTGGCATGGATAACTCTGAAAAACATAATATTTTTTTATAATAAATACACAGTGTAAAAGAAATTACATCATAAAGGATAATGTAAATCTCAATCTAAAATATAATATAAAATTACCTCCAAAATGGATTTGAGAAAGATGACAATAACATTATATGCGAGTAAACAATTCCATCTGAAAAACAAAAGATCAAGAAAAGCATTTAACAACTCTATGATATAAAATAACCAATCATTGTTCTTCTAGTTTAATAAATAGATGCTGGAAAGTAATCACTCATTGTCATTCTGTTTTAACAACTCTATGATGAAAAATAACCAATCATTGTTCTTCTAGTTTAATAAATAGATGCTGGAAATTAATCACTCATTGTCATTCTGTTTTAACAACTCTATGATGGAAAATAACCAATCATTGTTCTTCTAGTTTAATAACTAGATGCCAGAAAGTAATCACTCATTGTCATTCTGTTTTAACAATTTCGTGATAGAATCTATGTCTATCATATGCTAACACATGCTACCAAACCAGTACATTCTAACATATACACCACAGGAATAAATTCTATGCAGACTTGAAATTTTGGGTAAATTTTATTTAACATTTAATTTTGAATGTATGTTATAGAACTCTTTATTTATAGATCAAACCTCACACACACACATAAAACATATCCAGAGTAAGAATATATGAAAAAACAGTATGCATAGCCTATCAAATAAAATTTAATGTGTAAAAAACTCACATAATAATAATTATATGTAAAATAAGATTAAACTAAAGTTAGTTTTCTTTGGGTAATTTGATACATAGAAGGGATCTTTTTACCCTTTATATAGTATATTGTTTTTTTTCTGTAGTAGTATCTTTCATACATCAATGTAAATTATATCACATAAAATATAAATGAATATTAAAACAAATTAAACATAATATTACATACCACTTATCCTTCAAATTCCAATATTTGATAGGGGGTGAAAGATAATGGAGGAGAAGTTAAGATAGGCTTATAATGTTTGTGTACAAGATGATACATAAATATTTTCCATAACAACACCATATTTCTTCTTGCCAGTAAAGGACAAAAATTATACATAAAGAAGTACTGAATTAAAACAAGTTCAAACTTTACATTAAAAAAAATCAAATTTAAGTTTTGATATTGTTTTCAAAAACTCACAAAATATATTTTACCAATTAAAAAAAAATTGGAAAACAGAAACACAGAGAATAGGGTTTTATTCTGAAAAATCTGTCACTGACATCTAACACTGTTAATATGTTAACAATATAAAAGTATTTGGAAGCTATCATACAGTTCTAGCAAAATCAGAAACTTACATCCTAAGAAGGGTTTTTAATGGTTTTAAATAAAATTCATTTCCGTTCCAAAGAAACAAGAAGCAGCCAACTACATAGCCCATTCCAAAAAGACTAACTCTGCTGGTCCCAGCAAGAAAAACCACTGCAAGTGTGATCCAGTAAAATGAGAAGAAAAACAGCACCTTTAACATATCCAAGTATGACCTGTAAAGTTAAGATAACCACTTTGGTCATTCTTATCAAAGTTTACTGTCTGTAAAGTTAAGATAACCATTTTGATTATTCTTGTTAATTTTTACTGTATGTAAAGTAAAAATGACTACTTTGGTAATTCTTGTAAACGTTTATTACCTGTAAAGTTAAGAAAACACTTTGGTACTTCTTCACAAAGTTTACTGTCTCTGAAGATTAGATAACAACTTTGTTAATTCTTGTCAAGATTTACTATCTGTAAAGTTAAAATAACACTTTGGCAATTCTGGTCAACTATTACTATACATAAAGAACAGATAACACTTTGATAATTCTTGTCAAAGTTTACTCTCTTAAAGTTAAGATACCCAATTTGGTAATTCTTGTCAAGGTTTACAACCTGTAAAGTTACGATAACCACATTGGTAATTATTCCAAAACTTTACAATCTGTAAAATTAAGATACCATTTTGGTAATTCTTGTGAAGGTTTACTGTTGTAAAGTTATGATAACACTCTGGTAATTCTGGTTGTTACATTTACTATCTGTAAAGAAAAGATAACCACTTTGAAAGTTTATCTCAATGTTTAATACATATAAAGTTAAGATAACACTTTTGTAATTCTTGTTAAAGTTTTCTATCTGTAAAGTTAAGATATAACTTTGATAATTTTTGTCAAAGTTTATTGTGTCCAAAGTTAAGATAACAACTTTGTTAATTCTTGTTAAAGTTTTCTTTCTGTAAAGTTAAGATATAACTTTGATAATTTTTGTCAAAGTTTATTGTGTCCAAAGTTAAGACAACAGCTTTGTTAATTCTTGTCAAAATTTACTATCTGTGAAGTTAAGAAAACACTTTTGTAATACTTGTCAAAGTTTACTGTCTGTAAATTTAAGATAACACTTTAGTAATACTTTTCAATGTTTACTCTCTTAAAGTTAAGATAGCCACTTTGGTAATTATTATCAAAGTTTATTATTTGTAAAGTAAAGTTAGCAACTTTGAAAATTCTTTTCAACGTTTACCCTTTGTAAATACAAGAGAACACTTTGATAATTCTTGTGAATTTTTAATATTTGTTAAAATAAAATAACACTTTGGTAATTCATGTCAAAGTTTGCTATCTGTAAATTTGAGATATCACTTTGATAGTTCTTGTCATCTTTACTTTCTGTCAAGAAAAGATAACCACTTTGTCAATTCATGTCTATGTTTACTATCTGCCAATGAGATAATATAACTTATTATAAGTATCTGCCACTGAGAAAATATGACTTATGAGTATCTGCCACTGAGATAACATATCTTTTTATGCGTATCTGCCACTAAGAAAATATAGCTGATTACAAGTATCTGCCTCTGAGATAACATAAAACTAGAAACTAACCTTTAAAGTAGTAGCAAATGTTTGACATTTATTTAAAATAATACTTTAAAAGTATTGTTGAAAATGTAAAAACAAGTTAGTGAGATTGGTGTAATTAAAAAAGTTTATGAATTTCCTGTAAACATAATAATGTTTACTTAATATATTTTAATGCTATTAAAATTTACATATATTTTATTAAAACTAATACCATTTCCTAATAAGAAGTAAAAATAATGATTAGATATAAAAGTCCATTATGCTACTTATGGTAATAATGAAATGAAATATGATTGAACATAATATTAAATTTCCAGTGAAATAAATATATTTAAGCATTGGCTCCTAGTAATAACTTTTTGGATAAACTATTTACCATATTTCTTCCTACCATTTAAATTAGTTTTAGGCACTTTTTATATTTTAATGTATATTTTCACCAAAGTATTGTTACATTTATTCTATTTTTAGCTTTCCAACTCACTAACTTTGTATAAGTGACAAAGTCTGGTATAGGGTTGATGAGATCTTTAGGATCAGTGAGAAGCCATATTTCAGAATTATTTCCTCCATTCTCTTCAGAGTTATTCTCAATAGCAAATACATGTAACTGACAGCAAGCAAATAGAAGTTGGAAGAAGTCCACTGAAAGTTATAAAGTAGAAAATGATCACCACAAACTTTCACAGAAAACACTGAAAAGAATAACTGACATTTCTTTTAAATTGCTTGTATTTATGACCTAAATACGTTTTCGTATGAAATCCATAACAAACATCTATGTAATATATTTCCTGTACCTTTCACACTCTTAAAATATATCCAGCTTAACACTAATTCAGGATATTTTAATTAAATAGTGATACACACAATATTACTTATAGACCTATCATTAAACAGTTCAAAACGAAAGTTGTTAAATTAATTGCATGCCAACACTACTAATAAACATGTCATAAAATAAATCTTATTATCTTATTCCTCTGTCAGTTTAATACAGACTGCTTAAAACTTTGACATTGACTGTATACAAATAAAAAAAATACATTAGTTTTACACCAGTGGTAACAAACGTGATGGACTCAATTAACTTAAACAACAACTTTAATGAACAATTCCTTTAATATATCTTGCAGTCACTGATACTTCCACTCAAATAACTATTGTCACTAGCTAACTTGTTTGTATATGTACAGAAAAAATATGTGAAAAATATATATCTTTATTTCTAGATGTAAGTAATCCATATTAAAACATTCATACTAAAACCACACTGGTAATAATTAAACATAAAGCACTTACCAAGTATTTTATTTGAATCAGGTGGTGATTTAAAATCAGGAAGATAGAGCCATTCTCTCAATTCCTCATTAAAAACAGAGCTAATACTCCAAGGATATTCTGTTGAAACAGAGAAAGTAAGTAAATCTGCCAATGACATCACTGGTAGTCATGCTTCAATAGTTAGCTTGTGTTTAAAAACTTGCAGTAAAGAAAAGTACATGTTATCACTACAGATATTTTGTGTCACTGGTTCGGCTGTAATACAAAGTTAATATTTAAAACTTCTTGTCTTCGGGTGACCAAACCGCTTGACACTGAAAACATCTGAGACGGTTTGAAATGTGTGGCCATAAATTGCAGTTAAGATAACCCACCTTCATGGTGGAAGGTGGACACAGTGATGTATATGTTAAAATGAGGACACTTGTTGACATCATAATTCCATCTTTGCGAAAAGAGATATGCCTCACTGCACGAACTCCTTGAGTGGAGAAACCAATGAGAATCTCTGACTCTGGGATCTTGTTCAAACCCCTCTCAACAATAACTCCTCATGATAAGGATAAATTCAAAGTAGCATGAAGTGTAACCTCAACATGTATATCCCAAATCACCTTTGAATGTAAGAGGAGTTCACTGCATTGAGATGTGGATGTTTCCACTAATATGTTGCCAGAGCAAAGCTTTTTGACTAACTTTAGAGAGCCAGAAAGTCCCTCTAGTCTCTTCTGAATGAAAAAGTGAGACATTTACCCTGAAGGTTTGTCTGAAAGAGAATGTAGTGCAAGAAAATAAGGTACAGGTGTTACAGATGTTGAAGATTGCTGCTCAGAATCTTCAAGATGTGGTCGTTTACCTTTGAAACGTTTTTTTCACTATTTTATTTAAGTTTTTATATGGAGGATCCATAATAAAAAAGAATTGTTTGGTTTCCACTGGCCACACCCATCATGGAGGCCTACGAGGGAACACACTACAATGCCAAACAAGGACACTGCAGCAATGCCAGGGTTTTGTGAGCACTAAATCCAAACACAAGCATCAGATACAATGTCCACAACACCTCTCGATATCATACAACACTGGTACTTGGTTGACCTTGGCCCAAGTGGACCAGCCAAATGACCCTATGGGGGTCACCCCAAGGCCAGCTGTCTACAGGAATTTAAGGCCCAAGTGGTGTGTTAAGGTTGGACCCCTCAACCACTAGGATCCTCTCCTCTCTTTCACAGCTAACCATGCACAGAAAATGCGTAGGTGGATGTTTAGATCGCAAAGGAGGTAAATTAAAAGAACAAAACCTACTCTGGGAGGTTTCCTCATCACGTACAAGAATTCATGCTGAGGGGTAATTCTGAATATAAATTTGAACTTCTTGCAATATATGGAACATGGATTATCCACCAACATGACCAACTTTCTATTATTTTGTTGTTTAAAGAAAATAAAATCTGAGAAATTCTATTAAAAATTACTTAACATTTTTAGTTAAAAATAAGTTCATATAAGAACTTGGCACTACTTTATGTGGATGTACACTTTAAGCTGCATATAAAAACATGACAGTCAGAGTAAACTATCACTTTACTGATGTCATATCAATTAGTTTCTCTACCATACTGAGGGCAGGAATGCTAACTTCAAGAGGTAAGATTTATCTTAAGTACACATAAATTGTAGTACCTTATTTTCATTATGTATTTATTTTTTCTTGTTTCAACTTAAGAGAGTAGTCACCTTCTTACAACTGTCTGCAGGCAGTAAAAGGTAATATAGATGTAGGATATTGTGAGCTTGAGTACCCACATCTTGGTCTTCTAAATTTCTTATGTGAGTCTAGAAAATTGGCAATTAAGACTGATAGATGGTGTATCCCCACCACAATGTGTGTCCTATTTCCTTAGTTACCTCCAAAACCTAGGATATGTTTTATAATCCCACATTGTAGCTTGTATCCTAGGATCCCTTTTTTTAAAAAAATGTGCAGTGTATTTTAAAACTTTTTTTTAAACAATTAAAATAATTTCATGTTAATGTGCTTTAGTTTATGTCTTGAATATTTTATGGCTATAATATAATTAATCAGAAATTAGGATGTTTTCAATGCAGTCCTTACTCATGATTTGGTTTATTCATTTCACACAATTTAGATATAAATTATTTAATTTCACTACATGTATATATATATATATATTTATATTCATATAATCTGAAAACTTTTCCCATGCAGTACTTCCTAGAAACTTTTTTGAAACTGTTCACTACTGTTTTTACAATACTATGTTTTGTATTTATTTGCACAAAGAGCCACCCATAGAGTAGCATTTCTGCTAGTAAGTATAACACAGATGTGATGAACTTCTACAGTGTTACAAAAGGAAAGGATTGAGATTTAGTGGTTGATTAGTCTCTTGTGACTTCCAAGCACTGTACAGATACTAGTGGTAGAATAAATAAGAATTTGTATTGTAACTACAGAAATATACAAAACAAGTCTACAGAAGTTATAATATTATTGTACGTGTCATTGGTTAGGACACATTTTGAATATTTTGTTCAATCTTGGATTCCTTACTTTAGAAAAGGCACTGAATTATTGGAAAGGGTACAGAAAAAGGTTACTACAATTATGCCTGAGAAGGTAGGAATGTCATATCAGGAGAGGCTGAAATCTCTCAGATTATATTTTGTGACAAAATAAGAGTTGGAGGGAGGAACTTATTTAGGTGTTAAGATTGACAACAGAACTGACATTTCAACTGCACCTATTTTAGATATCCATCACACACAATGTAAATAAGTAACTGAGACACAACATAAAGAACAGAATCTTACTTTTGATGTACATTCCACCACAGACACAATTCAAGCCAAGTTTTAGTCCATAATTTACTATTTAAGAGTAAATATTTTTCATCAGTTCCCTTCTTGTTGTGTTTAGTTTAATAAAAATAACTTTTTTACCATTGTAGTTACTCTTTCAAACTAAACCAATGATCTGGCATGGTTAATTTTTCCATGTTATGTATTTAACATAACATTAAATTTGAAATTGTCTCTCACCTGATGAAGAGTTTATAAATAAGCCACATAAACTGCATTCAATAAACACATAATGGTGTTCACCCAAAGTCTATTCAATGCTGTCACAGTCTTTCTTACTAGACATCTTTATAAATGAAAATTAAATTCCAAATAAATATCAATCTGGAACTACATGACAGACATTGAAGGTATTTCTTGTATTTACTTATAGCTTGTATTTATGGTGAAGCCATGAAAACTTCTGTGAATTATATTACATTTAAAATATACCTTTTAAAAAAATTGATATTATTTCATGAGAAGATTAAAACTAATAAATATCGTACTGCCTACAAATCAAGTGTCTCTAAAAAAAGAAAGAAACAAACAAAGATAGTGTTAACAAAATACTATCTAACACACCCATTCAACATAAAGATGGAAGCTGATAAAGTACTATATAACACACATGTTCAACATGAAGATGGAAGATAATAAAGTACTATATAACACATGTATCCAACATAAAGATGAAACCTAATAAAAGACTATATAACACACACGTTCAATATAAAGATTGAAGCTAATAAAAGACTATCTAATGTACATGTTCCACATAAAAATGGAATTCAATATCCAACACTATCCAAAGACTATCCAACACATACATCCAACAGGAAGATGGAAGCTGATAAAATACTATCTGACACATACATCCAACAGGAAGATGGAAGCTGATAAAATACTATCAGACACATACATCCAACAGGAAGATGGAAGCTGATAAAATGCTAACACATACATCCAACAGGAAGATGGAAACTAATAAAATAATATCTAACACACTCATCAACATTTTCATTGTAAAGGTCAATGCCATCAGTATACAACTCCCTTCTAAAGTTGCAAATGGACAAGGTTTATTGAGTGGCAGCTACAGACTGCCCTCAGTTGTTTCTTAAGTGGACTGCAAAAAATGGTTTTACTTCCTGTCTCTCAAAAATTGTTTGTATGTACTTTGCCACCAACAAGGTATTCATGCCAGAAACCCACCAAAAAATCACCCATACTGGATTATACATTCCTTAGGACTCAGCACATGAAACAAAACAAAAATTCAACATACTGAGAAACCAAATAAACACAGCCATAAAACTATGCTCACCAGATAAAATTAATGATGAATTAGACAAAATAAAACAATACTTTATCAACATCAATAAGTTTCCTCCAAAAACCGTAGAAAACATTATACGTAACACCTAGACAGAAAGCAAAATCAACCAACAAAAGTAAATATATCTCACGAATCAAAAAATCACGAAAGCATATACTGCTGCATACCATATATTCCTGACATCAGCGAGCAAATAACCAACATTTGGCAAAATCTAATGACAAAATATGACATTCCAGTTAAAACCAGGCACAAAACTACGCTGAGAAACACATGACTGACATTATTTATAAAATACAATGTGATAACTGCCACGACTTCTATTTTGGAGAAATAAGTAGAAAAATGAAAACCAGATTAAAAGAATGCAAAAAGGTACATTCCCATGTTTTCAAACACTGCAAATCAAATAAACACAAAATAACCAAAGAAAACACCCAAATAATAAATAAAGAAACAAACATAAAAAACGCAAAATTGAAGAAGCTATGCCTATACAACAACTCAAGCCCAAAATAAACCAATACAAAGGAAAACCCTTATTCCTGTATTAATATATAATAAAACATCAAAGCACGCCCTCTGCATTACTACACTCAGAAACACAACCGCCTTCAAACATGTGGTCAGCTAGCTATCGGCCAGTTACCTCTTTCTTTCTTTGTGAACCTGACGATGACTGAAAAAGATTGAAACGTTGTTCACTCCATAATGCTTTCTCTAACCATACCAGCCATTTTTATATGTATAATCAAACACATTTATTTCCACTTATGTATTTCTACAATGAATTCTAAGTTCCAACTTTGGGTGATATATTATAGCACTGTTTTCACAGGCTTCAAGTCAGGAGAATCTGGATCTCTCTACTATTATACATTATGAGATTGATAGATATGTGGGTAAAACACCTGAATGTTGAACCTATTCAGACTAATGAAAGTTTGATAGTCTTTTTACACCACTGAACATTCATTTGTTTTCCCTACCCCTCCTGCAGAATCAACTAGACTTAATTTTTCTACATGTATTCTCAGGTATCTTACATTTTATTTAATTCCTTGTTTTTCTGTTTTTCCTCATTACCTCCACCTTGGCTCATTTGCCATCTTTGGTTCTCACTTTACACACACATTTCACTGCAGTTGGAATTTTCAAAATAATTATGTAATCTTGTATTGGGTATATTTGCTTCCTCATTCTTTTTGAGATGTCAGTATTCTCTTTAGTCTTTTTATTTATTTTTGCTCATGTATCTGTGACTTTGGAATCTTATGTGTAATATGTGTGTCAGTACTTGATTGTTTCCTCTTTGGTTTCATGTTTGCTACACTCCCATTTTTCTTTCCATCCTGTTCCTTATCTACTTCTCCTGTCATCCTTCTAGGAGTTTCTTATCTTGTTATTTTATTAAGTATTAATGGGCACATTGCCAAAAGTTCTGGTGTAGACTAACCTGATTCAATGAGAGTTTGACTATTGTTACCCTCTTTCACTACAATTCTATAAGTTTTGACCATGATCCTCCCAGGATCCTGTCACCAACCTGAATCTGTCCAAGGCACTACAATATTTTCTGTCTATACAGACTGTTGCACCTCTTTATCATCTTATTCCAGACTGTTTGTTATGTATAAAGCGTTATGTATATACGTTGTTATTCGTGTAGAAATTTCTAGAACTAGGTAGATCGATCATTTGTATTGACCTGGTGTCTGTACGAGACAAATCAAGATTACTCTGGAATGCTGGAAAGTTACGAGATTGTTCGAGAAGAGTAGGCCTACTAGTATATAAACAGAAGGCAATGCGAGGAGAATAAGAGCCATCCATTTTTATTCGATTCAAAAGGTTGTCTTCGTTTGAGAAAGTTTAAGCATTTGCTGTGTGTTTATTCAACTTGGATTTGTGACTAGAGTTAGATCTACAGAAGATGTGATTTTATTTCGTCAATCTTTACGATTCATTCGAATTATTGGTTATACTGAAAGTCAACACGTATAGGACTGTTTAGTGGAGACCGAGGAAAGTGGAAAATGACACATTTGAGACATTCATCAAATTTATTGGACTGTGAATTGTTTCTGGACTTCTCCATTCAAACTTCGGAATTTCTTCGTGGGACCAAATTCACCCCCTAGACTGAAATTTTGGATTTCTGATCTGGACTTTTGGACTTTCATTCTGGATCATATTATTAGACACAGGCCAGTACCATTTTGTATTGTAATTAACTTTGAAGGTTGAAACTGAATATCTGTCATTGTTATTATATAATTTATGTTATATCTGTCACATATATAATAGTTTATTGTAATAAATTATACAAGCTGTTATCTGTGTCTTTCTGTTGCATTCAGTCCACATAAAATAAAAAAAAACGTAACATCACACCAAACAAGAGACTATTGGTCTGTACTAGGTTTGTCATGCTTCATTCTAATTTTTAATGTGTCCTGTTTTACGTTTCTCATCCTTAGGTCTATCAATGAAAGGGAGGAATGCTTAGTTGTATATCCCAACATTTCATCACCCGCAAGCCTCTCTTTAGTTTATTCTCCACCAGACGATTTCTCTGTTTTATGCTCCATCCATTGAACTAGATTCAGCCCTGTATGCTTTGTTGGGTGTTCAAATCATTTGTTCACCACCTACATGTTCTTGAGTTGTGCTTTCATCTTTCTATGGTTAAGCGGATATTATTTTGTCTTTCCAAACAGGACTATTACCTGTACAGTGACTCCTGAGAATGGCTATAATGAGCCATTAATCAACTTGAAGATGTCCTCACTGAAATCTATTCATTATCTTGTTCATTCAGGTATTTTTCTTCTCATACACACATCTCAATCATGCCCACCCTTCTCTTCAATTCTGATTGATTTTCAGTGTAAGTACAACTCACAACATTCTATCACTTTTGGTGATGTGATCTCTCATAGTCTCTTAGGTCAAGCTTATATATGGGATCTATCTTCTATAGGCCTTCCCTGACAAGTGGTATTTCAAAGGGATCTTTTATTTGCTCTTACTATCATTCCTCCTACCCTTGGCATTTATTGGTGTTGATGGTTAGGTATGAATGTCTCTCTTCCTCCTCATCTGGTTTTCCTCATATCAGGAATGGGGGGCATAGATTGATATACTAGAAGATTTTGGTTTTTCTTCTACAGCTATAAGGTCTTATCCTACTAATGTCCTGAAGCATCTTACTATAGGTTGTATTTTGGTTAATTTTCTCAATCTGTCAAGAAGTCATTAAATCATGATCCATTTCATATTTTATTCAGTAGATGATTGCCCCAATCATCTGGGTAGCATCCATTCTCTAACCATCTGTATTCACACATTAATTCTCCTTTTTTGTCCCACATATTTGATATTCCTATCACTGTATATCGTGTTCCAAGTGCTTTTGCTCTTGTCATGGATTGGATTCCTTTCCAGATAACATTTCTCTGATAAGTGATCTCTCAATCCTTTCCCTCTTCCAGTGGATTAGTTTCATTGGAGTACTTCTGACATTGAGGCTTCTGCTACATCCGTTAACCACAAATTTCCTCGTTTTTGATCTATAGTTTTTCTTCCTCTTGCTCTGTCTATTGATGTTTTCAGCCAGGATTAGAACGACACATTTGTTTATCTGCCCATTCTTCTTCTCTGGGTGATTTTATTCATTCTTAACACTCTCTTCAGTCCTTCTGATACTTTTTTCCTGGCCTTTTCAGGTGTGGTTTTTGCAGCTTTTCCAGCTCCAACTTCCTCCACCATTACCTTTTCCTTTTCTTTCAGTCACAAGTGTTTCATCCAAACCTTCCTGTCCTCTGTCTTCTTGTCTAGTTTTCCTCTATTGATCCACTTTGGTCCAACAATTAACCTCTTTCCTGGATTGATTCATACATGAAACTTTCTCACTGTAAATATAATTTTTCTGTCTTTGGTTTCTGGATCCAAGAATTTCTCCTGATGAACCCACTATTCTTCATCATGCACATTTCATCTCTTGATTTTGGATCAAGAATCTTCTGTCTCCTTGGTCTCAGGTGGTCTTTTCCCATGCCTTTTATTTTTCCATATCCCACAGGTATTTCATTCTCCTACATCTTAACCGTGGATGTCTCCCTTCTGAATTTCTCATCCACTGCAACAGGTTGCCCTTTCTGATGTAAATATTAATGTGGTCCTGCACTGCCTCACGTTGCCTATGTTCAAACCACATTCCTGGTGCTCCTTGTTTCAACTTCTCTTTTGTTCTCTCTCCTTTTCCTATACACTTTTGAATACTGATGATCCATTTGTTTGCCAACAATAGTTCATGTACTCTTTATCCTTCTATATATCTTCTTCTACCAAATAATTTTCCTTCCTCACACCTTGACAGCTGATGAGGATAGCTCCTATGTTTAGCCACTTTCCCTTCATTCCATTTCAAACATTTATTCTTGTTCTGACCTGGATAGACTTCCACATCCTGTGCATGCTCTTCTCCGTCATATTTCCTCTACAGCTTCCTTTTCACCTCTTTCTTCACTGGCAACCATCATCTGTTTATGTTCTTTGTTAGTTAGATTTGACTTTTCATTCAATTGACTTGGCTTCTTCCTCTTTATTGTCTACCTTCTGTACTTTGTTCTGAATGTCTTCCCACCCAATTTGACTTCATACCTTTTCATTGGCATGCCATTTTTATCATTGTTTGGAGACACTTCTTCAATCAGAAATATGAACTAACCATAATACTTTTGTCTCTCATTATTGGTTTGCAATTTTCTTCCTCTTTGGGTTATTGTCTTCTGCCTTTAGCCATTCTAGAACATTAAAATTCATGAAGCTTTGATTAGATAAGAGTTTCTTGTTTTTTTTTTTCCTTTTCAAGGGCTCTTTTCTCTTTTGACAGGTAATGACTTGCATGATATGTTGCACTCTTGTTAGTGGAGGGTTGACAGGTAATGACGTGCATGAGATAAGCATTGGAATCAGTCAATTCCAATGATCCAGACACAGAAGGGTTTTGGCAAGTGGAAATATTGTTTTATATATAATGTAACACTGAACGATAACAGCTATTTATGTGAGTACCTATATAAAATACATTTTCAGTGAAGAAAAATTATTACATCCTCTTTCAGAAATATCCTGTAACAATATGCACTTTAGTGATGTTCCATTTATGATTATGAAGTACATATAACACACCATTCAACTAATATGAAACACATATAACACACTTACTGTTCAACTAATATGAAGCACACGTAACACAATGTTCAACTAATACAGAGCCGATTTTTCGATTTGTAAAACAAAAACAAAATACCTGTTTATACAAAAGTTATACCTACTTTTTGGGAAAAATTCTTTAAAAATTCAATACTGAGACTTAAGCTAAGCCTATTTGGGTCTTATATAACAAGTTTCCTTCACAACTACAAAAGTGTTGCTAAAACTAAGAGTATTCTGTTACCTGCACAAATACTAAAGCAGCAATTCATTTGAATTAAACTTCACTGATTTATTTTCAAACTTATTAATTACTAACAATTACATAGTTATTGTTAATAAAATTATATAACTTCTTGCAGCAATAGCCCCACACTGAACTTACCAATACAAAATCCAGCAGGTATTCCCAAACACATCAAGTACTGTAAAGGTAAAATAATGCACTGATATGCCACATAAAAGGGCCAGACAAGGTTCATAACCTTTCTTCTCAGCAAAAAGAGGCCACACAGCCACAGTGCTGATATAACAGCATACACATCTAGTCGAACTCCAATACAAATCACGATAGTCACAAAACAGACCTGGAAAAAACAAACAAAGCCATGTTATTAATACAAAAACCCATAAGAAACAACATATTAATCTTTAAAACAGAATGCAAAACAAACTGTCCTCATGTATAAAAACCTCAGCTTGCAATTTGTGAGTTATGAGTTCAAATCCTTTCATCAAACATGCTAATCCTTCCAGCATTGTAATACGATGGACAATCCTCTTGGTCACTGGTAAAAGAGCAGCCCGAGATATAGCAATGGGTGTGTTGAATAGCTGATTTCTCTTTAGTCTGCCACTTCAAAATTAGTGACAGCTAGCACAGATGGCTTTTGAATAGCTTTGCACAAAATTCAACAAAGAAAACAAGAAAGATAAACCATGAGAGTCACGAGACAATTATGAAGTGAAAACAACATGGTCAAAAAAATGAACATGAGCAATAATCAGGGTATACCCAACACAGACCTTCAGTCATAAAATGGAAATTCATTATAAATTCTATTAGTTACAAAAAATATGAAAATATGATATATGAACTATGAGAAACAAGAAATGTTAAGATATATCCAAGTAAATTTTGCTATATTTTCAAATAGTATTCTGAATAATGTTCTCATTAACCAGCTGTAGAATAGTTATAAACATGCTCAGGTAAACATTAAAGACGCTAAAAACTAGAAACTCTTTGAAACTGTGTTTCTCCTGCTACCTTCTGAAGAGTGACCCCATCTCAAAGAATGACACAAATACTTGTAAAAAGTGGTATGAATTAGCAGTTTGCTCTCCAATAACTGATGATTGAAATAGTCAGTTTCATATGCAGTAATACAAACCAATGTATAAGCAAAAGAAAACTTCAATACAAATCAATGCATGAACAAAAACAAAAACATTAATAGTACTGTAAATATAATTCACATCAGTAACAAAAACCACAAGTGGAACTAAATCCATTCATAAATGAATCTTGATCCAGAGTTTTAACAAAAATCAAAACTAGAATTAATTCCACAATAATAACAAAATACATCTACAAATACAGTTTCATTCATATGTTCACCTTAGGAACATCTTATGCACACCATGGGTTAAAGGGCAAGGTCAGAGACTTCTATTTTCTCAACAGTGTTACACTTAAACTATACTTAGTAGTTTTGAAATGTAAAAAGTTTCATATTGTAAATGGAATATATCAACAAATGACATTAAGAACTAAACCAATAAATCCTTTTACGTCTTCAGAAAAGACATCTGATGTCTTTAAGATTTGTAAATAAGTGAACAGTCTCTGATGAAATTCATGAGATTTCGTTCATGAGATAAATATCTCAAATTAATGGCATTCACAATTGTTTCTTGTTCATTCACATTTAAGAAGCTTTCACAAAAAGAGATAGAACTATTAAACTTGGTTACATGTGTTATTGCGTTTTCAAATCAGAGTAGAATTTGTCTAATTGCAGTTAAACATATATCTAAAAAAATATAATTTGCTTCAATGTTTATATTTTTTGAAGTGCCTTGATATTAAAATATTATGGTAAGTGAATTAATTATTTAAAAAAAATATATCAAATTAGTTTACCAACCTCAATTCCAAACTTGTAGAAAGCATAGTTGGAAAGAAACTTAAAGCATTCTAGTAAACCGACATCTGCTTTTGCACGAGTTACTCCTGGAAACATTACTTTTTCAAGTGGTTCTTTCTCATTTTTATGAAAACGATGTAACTTCTGACGAACTTTTACAACAGCTTGAAGGGTTAGAATCAAAATTACTCCTATATAACCCTGAAGTGTAAGAAAACTTTGTAATTAGTAAGGAACATTGTGAACTTTTATTTCAAATTGATGTTATTTTAAGTTTAAATTAAATATGACATCAAATTTTGTTTCATCTATTTCATATGGTGTTCTGTACAAAAAAACAGATATGTAATATCTATGATACTTTAAGTCCATTTTAATTCACCATATAGCAACCTAATTAATTAGGTATGTAAATAATGTCAAGATATTTCATGGAATTTATTATTTAATATTATACAATGGAACAACTGTTCAATGATTTTGTGTATATTTATATGTTAAAGATTTCTTTCTTTTTAACCTGATTTTTAAGTGGTATATTATAGTGGTAAATGACAACTGCTATTAAAAATACATAAAGAATTAAAAATATTCTTTATCAGATACAACAAAAATTATATTCCAAATTATTTCTTATAATTCTCAAACAGTTGCATGTGAGGTTTTATAGAGCAATCACTCTTTACAGTAGGTGTCTGTGACTTGTTGATGACAATTTTCAAAAATAAACAGACAGTACACAATCCACTTGTTTTAAAATAATATATACATTGAAAATAAGTCATATTTCTGTAAAAAATTAATAACACTCTTGATTATCAGAGTTCTATCTGGAACTTTAAATTATTTTTATCTTATTTGTCAAAGGTTCAATTACTTTAGAACACCTTTCTAAAGACAATTTTTTTTTCTATCTTCTTATTACAATAAAGGCTGTGACATTCACTTTACAAATTACTCATTATGGCTAAACTAACAATCACACAGCCTAACTTCACTGTCACTAACTTAACTTTCCTTCCTGTATCTGCATGTATTTATAACATGTGACAGAAAAATCTAAAACACGTAGTCCACTATTAACAACAATATTACACATAATGAGAAAAATTTAGAAACTTTCGAGTAAGATGTAAACAGCATTATAAAAGCCTAGTACAACAACTAAACTATATGTTCAACGTATGACTCATACAAAGTTACATAATGAAACTTATCATAATTATCACCTTTAACACTCGCTATGAAAACTAAATAATCATTAAATCACTAAATAAACTAAATAATAACTCTTAAATAGAACATTCATGTATATTCAACAATATATTTAAGCTTGAGGTTTGGTTTTGGTACATATACTTCTCATATTTAAAAGGTTTACAAAACAAGCAATATTTTAGTTAAACATAACTGAGTTGTTTTTAAATTTTAGTTTACTATATGCCATTTTTACACAAATATCAGATCACACTAACTCATTCTTATACAAACCACAGATTACTATACATCATTCTTAGAGAGATTAATCCACATGAATAACTTCTTACATTACACTTATTATTCAACATCTATTGTTTTAACCCTAGATTTTTGTTTTGATACATTAGTTTATTACACATACAAAACAGATGCAAACAATCAAATGAAATATCTATCTGACAATTACACTTGATATTCAAAAAGCTTGGATGGAAGAACTAGGCTTATGGAAACAATTTTTTTTTTCTATGTACATAATTAATATTATACTTCCCTTGCAATAATCAAGCAAGTTATCTGTTTTCCTGAACCCAACCCACTTTCTGTTATCAACTGTTTCAGTCAACAGGGAAGGATGGACACTGGTGTTCTGGTCCACATAATTCATATCCTGAAATGATGAATTTTGAACAACAAGTTTTATACTTGTTTTTGGTACAGTTTTTACACACTAAGGAAAATCTGATTATTAGAAGGAATAAATAACAGAAGAATTCTTGACAAAACATACAGACAAAGACCATAATTTATCCAATGACAAATATTACTGAACATTCAGAGTTGAATTAATTTACTTTTACTTTAAATTTCTGCTGTTCTTTCAATTTGAGGAATCCAACTTTAAAATTAAGCAATAGATTAAAACAGAATTGTTGAGAGCTATGTTGAAGTTACTGAACTGAACAAGTTATTAAAATGCTTCTAGTCTGGAAGTATTAATTAATGTATCCATCATTTGATAAATCATGCTAGTATTAGATCTCAGGTTTCTCTTGCACATGCAGCAATCAAATCAACATCCTTCATTGAAATTATATATCATCTTCCAATTACTGTGTTGATATGTGGAGTGCATTGTGTATTAAACATGGTGTTATTATTATAATGTACCTGGAGTATTTCAACTGTTAAAACCTATAATACTGATTTAAGCGAGAGATATATTACTTGTATTTTTGTAAACTTCATATGATTAGTTCTAAACTTTTTTGTGGTGTACTGTTTACTACATAATACCTGTGTCCTCATCTAAGATATAAAGATATACTCAAAAATATAATCCACAAATAATTTCAAGGTCTAACATATAACATGAACTTCTGTAGCTTCGTGCAAATTTATGAAATAAACAAACATTTATTTTACGTCTTTCACTGACCACAAATTTCAAAAGTATTTCTAACAGAGATAATTTTATCTTTATCACCATGTTTTATACACCTCAAAATTCTGAACTTTGTTTTCCACAAATAAATTAATGTTTAAGAGTCTTAAATACTGACAAACAATGAATTCACAAATAAACTTTGTCCTCAATTAGTTTTTATCTCTGAGAAAATATATATTCATTTGGTGCATAACTTTTAAACTAAAGTTCAAATGAGTAAAAATTCCAAGAACTCACAGAACAGTTAACCATCCAACCATACTGGTCCACAAACTTCAACTGGTAAATCATTTTGGTCAGTAGTAAGACAGCAGCCCAGACAGAACAACAATGAGAAACAAAGGTTTCGAGAGCTTTGAAAGGAAGTGCCACAATGACAAATATCACGAAAAGCAAGTGAACAGCACAAACCTATAGAAAATTAAATAAAGGAAAAACAAGATTTGTTAATGTTGGAATTATTAAAGAGAGAGGACTTATGTGAAAATATGTTATCTGAAGATTCATTAAATAAGAAACATTGATATATCCTACATTATGAATATCTTTCATTTATGGAATTTTGAGTTTTCTTTTCTCTCACCAAATATCAATTAAATGTTTCAGCTGAAAAAAAGATTCAAAAATTATAAATATTATACACATACCACAGTTATAACAGGCCTAATAAATATACACATACCACAGTTATAACAGGCCTATTAAATATTATACACATACCATATTTATAAAAGGCCTAATAAATGTTATACACATATTACAATTATAAGAGGCCTAATAAATATTATACACAAACCACAATTATAAGAGGCCTAATAAATATTATACACATACCACAATTATAAGAGGCCTAATAAATATTATACACATACCACAATTATAAGAGGCCTCATAAATATTATACACATACCACAATTATAAGAGGCCTAATAAATATTATACACAAACCACAATTATAAGAGGCCTAATAAATATAATACACATACCACTAATATAAGAGGTCTACCTTAGGTTTGCTCTTTATTAACCAAACTGTGGAAACAAACATAATGGATAAAGTTTATATCCATATCAAAAAGTGTTATAAATCAAAATACACAGCAGACCTCTACATCACAGATTATCAAAAACACATCAGACCTCTACATCACAGATTATCAAAAAACACATTAGAGATCTACATCACAGATTACATTTTCAAAAAGAAGAGATAGCAAACGTGAAAAATCAATATTCTATTCTTCAAATCTTAGTTTACAAAAGAACCAGAGTAAGTACAAGTTTATATATAAACAATACAAGTACAACTGAATGAAAGAGAAAGTGTAACTCGAAAAAGTTTATACAAAAACCAAACTACTACAAATGTATAAAATGGCCTGTGTATCTAGAACACTTTTATATACCAACCAAACAACTACAATTATATAAACTGTCCAGTTTAAACAGAATACATTTATGTACCAACCAAAGAATTAAAATTGTATAAAATGGGAAGTGTAAGTGGAAAAAGTTAATAGTCCAGCATAACAAATGCTGCTCTATGAAATGGCCAGTGAAAGTAGAATATGTTTATATACCAATCACTAACTACAACTACATGAAATTGCCAGTGAAATAACAAGTTTATATACCAATCAAACACCTAAATCTGTATAAAATGTTCAAGCTTAGGTCGAAGAAGTTTATATATCTAACAAACAACTACAACTGCACGAAATGCTCAGTGTGAGTAGAACAATATTCATATACCAACCAAACAACTACAACTTTATGAAATGGCCACTGTAAGCAGAAAAAGTTTATATATAAACCAAACAGCTACAACTGTATAAAAGGGCCAGTGTAACTAGAGAAAACTGTTATAACTGTATAAAATGGCAAATTTAACTAAAATAAGTTTATATACTAACAAACAGCTATAACTGCATGAAATCAGCAGAGCAAATAGAACAAGTTTATACACCAACCAAAAAACTACAACTGCATAAAATGGCCAGTGTCAGTAGATCTGATTTATATATCAACAAAACAACTATAACCATACAAAATGTCCATTGTAAGTAGAACAAGTTTATATACCAACCAAACAATTACAACTGCTTAAAATGTCCAGCTTAAATAGAACAAATTTATAGAGCAACAACAGAAACACCACACCTGTATAAAATGGCCAGTGTAAGTAAAACAGTTTTACATAGCAACCAATCAACTAGAACTGAATAAAATGTCCAGTGTGAAAAGGACAAGTTTATATATCAAACAAACAACCACAACTCCATAAAATAGCCAGTGTAAGCAGAAAAAGTTTATATACCAACCAAACTAATACAACTGTATAAAATGGCCAATGTACGTTCAACAAGTTCATACACCAAACAATGTAATACAACTGAATAAAATGGCCAGTTTAACTGGAGAAAGTTTATATACAAACCAAACAACCACAAGTGTATAAAAAGTCCAGTTTAACTGGAGGAAGTTTATATACAAACCAAACAACCACAAGTGTATAAAAAGTCCAGTTTAACTGGAGGAAGTTTATATACAAACCAAACAACTACAACTGTATAAAATGGCCAATGTACGTTCAACAAGTTCATACACCAAACAATGTAATACACTGTATAAAAAGTCCAGTTTAATTGGAGGAAGTTTATATACAAACCAAACAACCACAAGTGTATAAAAAGTCCAGTTTAACTGGAGGAAGTTTATATACAAACCAAACAACTACAACTGTATAAAAAGTCCAGTTTAACTGGAGGAAGTTTATATACAAACCAAACAACCACAAGTGTATAAAATGGCCACAGTAAGTGGAACCAGTTTATGTACTAACCAAACAATGGTCAATGTGCAAGATTATATTTCAACAATACAACAACAACTGTCAGTGGTGGTACCAGAATATTTTCGTTAGGAGGAGCTGAGGTAAACTGTAGGGGCTCCAAAATGCCATCAATATGAAGTATAGATGGTAAATTATAATAATGTAAATACCAAGGTACGTTTCAGAAAGGTGTGCAATTTTTAACTGCGTTTTCAATGCAGTTTTCATTGGAAACTCACACTCTGATTAATAATTCATTATTACAAATTAGCAATAATCTGTTTATGAAAATATGTGTATATGTAAAAGAGAAAGCTCACCTAAATTCCATACAAGGTAATACATAATGGTAAAGAAAATCAAGATTATCTTAGATTGAGCATTTAATATACCATTAAGAGTAAAGCTACAAATCAAAAGAAATATAGCATAAAGACATAGTTTTCATAGCAGAAACGAATTATCTCATGTGAAGTTAATACACTTTGAGGAAAAGTAAGGTCACTATCAGGCTAACTATCTTTCATCATGTTGTGTTTATAATCAATATTACTTCAAAGCAATGCACCTGTTCTGGTGACTGGCAGCAAATACATCTATAACAGTATCAATATCGAGTTGTTTTGCCCTCCTGGAGTTTACTGGTGCAGTTGTCACCACTGCTGTTGTGTAAGTATGTCTTGAGAAGCTTCAGACATGAGAAACTTCTCTCACAGGCAGCTGAAGTGACAGGCAGGGTCACAGCGATGCATACAAGTTTGTGGAGATCCATGAAGGCATCCTTGTATGGCTCCAGCATGGTTGCAAGCTCTGATGGTGTGGATACTTTCTTTCCCTTGTCTTTCTTCCTGGCAATTAGCCAGCTCAATTGGTGGACCTCCACTGTGAGGTCATCCTCTGCCACACCATAGTTTGCTGCCATTCCCAAGAGTACTTGCTTGTCCAGATATGTGGAGTGTTTGGGGTTCAGTGCAGTTGCACCCATCAGAACACTGCAGGCATCAGAGGAGAATCTTCCATTCAGCTCGTTAAGCATCCTGTCTATGATGGCATAGAAGGTGTGTCGCCTGGCACCTGGTGTTGGTTCATCTCTTTGGCCAGTACTAGATGTGATTATGAATTTGTCCAGGTGTCTGGGGCCTGATCTCTGTCCACCTTGATGCACCGTCTCAGTGCATATTCCCACTTTCTTACATATATCCTCAATAGACTCTTCCAAGTCTTTCCATGCTGCTTCAGTTCTCATTCAGAGACCAGAGATGACAGATTGTACTAGGTCCTCTGCAGAGGCTGGCTGCAGGTCAGATGACTGGAGGTGGTCTGATAGCTGTTTTGTCATCAGAAGTAGTTTTTCTATGGTCACTAGACTGGTTACGAACTGCTGATCTAGGAGGATGCACAGGCCTTTTGATTCAGTGGCTCTGTGAGCATTATCCCACTCCACAAGCCACTTTAGAGTTGTCACAATGGCAAGGAGGGTTCTTTACACAGCCAGACAAGCAGCATGTTTGCAGGGCAATCTTGTGTCTGACAGTCGCTTCAACTCTACGTGTTGGTTCATGGGTTCAAGCTCTCGTACCTTGAGAAATTCTTTATGCACAACCAATATAGAGAAGAATTTGTACAGCTTCTGAATTTTCACAAATAACTCTGCTGCAGCCTGGACGTTGTGCACACAACAAACTAGCACAAGGTTGAACCTGTGTACATAGCAGTGGACATACACAGCTTGAGACACCTCTTTCCTGAACCTCTCCTGTACATCACTCATATGTCCTGACATGACTGCAGCTCATGGGTTCAAGCTCTCGTACCTTGAGAAATTCTTTATGCACAACCAATATAGAGAAGAATTTGTACAGCTTCTGAATTTTCACAAAGAACTCTGCTGCAGCATGGACGTTGTGCACACAACAAACTAGCACAAGGTTGAGCCTGTGTACATAGCAGTGGACATACACAGCTTGAGACACCTCTTTCCTGAACCTCTCCTGTACATCACTCATATGTCCTGACATGACTGCAGCTCATGGGTTCAAGCTCTCGTACCTTGAGAAATTCTTTATGCACAACCAATATAGAGAAGAATTTGTACAGCTTCTGAATTTTCACAAAGAACTCTGCTGCAGCATGGACGTTGTGCACACAACAAACTAGCACAAGGTTGAGCCTGTGTACATAGCAGTGGACATACACAGCTTGAGACACCTCTTTCCTGAACCTCTCCTGTACATCACTCATATGTCCTGACATGACTGCAGCTCTGTCACAGCACTGGCCAATGCAGGCATTATGGTCAATACCACATTTAGCCAGAGTCTTCATGATTTTCTTCAGCAATGAATCTACATCCAAACTCTCAGCAACTGTGAAGTTCAGGAACTTCTCGTGAAGGCTCTGTTGGTGGAGGTACCTTACCACAATGGACAGTTGTTCTTGTTTGCTCATATCCTTTGTTTTATCCACCATTATAGCAAAGTGCTCAGCTTCCATGACCTCTTTGCTGATATCCTTCCTCATCATTCCAGCTATGATGTCAAGCAGCTCGTTTTGGAAATCATGGTATGTGTACTTGGCATTGCCAAGGTCACTCAGCTTCTTCTTCACGATTTCGTCATACCTGGAAATCATGTCAAGAAATTCCAGGAAATTGCCCCTGTTATCTGACTGACTACCTTCCCTGTGACCTCTCTGGGCTTCATTCTGGCAGGCTGTGTACAGCAGTGCATGTATCATGGCTCTTATGTAATGTCAATTTTCCTCTGCAGTTTTAGCATGGATTGCATCAAGAGCATGTTGGATCCTTGCTCCCTTTGTTTTCTACAATTTAAACTCTGCCCAAGCTTGCATGGCAAACTTGTGTCCTGCAGAGCTATCATGGGACTTCAGTGATGTAGTCGCCTTCTTCCAGTTTCAAAAGCCTTCATGGGTGAAAGACTTCTCAGTTTTACTAAAGTGTGTGTGACTGAAAAGACGACATGCAGAGCAGAAAGCAGCATCTTGGGTCACAACCACAAGTGCTGATCATGCCAATTCTTGTTGAATGGCCTTGACTGGCCTCTGTATCCTGTGGCTGGGTATCTCTTCAAGACTGGACAGGTAGGACCACTATCTGAAAGCTGGCTCAGGTCCTTGGGTCCTGGTGGTAGTTTTATACCCTGGGCGTGAGTGGTGCCCTCTTGCAGCTGGGATCCTGCACTTGTCGTGTCTGCATTCTCACCATCACGATCACCACTGTCCTCCTCACTTGCACCACATGTGTGTATGGCCATCTACTCACTGCATCTTCTTGGGTAGCAGGTAATGTTGCATAATCAACCCTATGTGTAGTATGACCAGTTTATGTTTTGGTGGGTGATGTCTGACTCTTGTCTTGTGTGTTGGTGCACTTGTTTGAAAACAAGTTGCTAATTTTGAGTTCCTTTTATTAATCCAAACTAAGTGTGTGTTCCAGTGTGAGGCTGAGTACCAGAGACAGCAAGAGCCACATAAACAAACATAACTCCCTTTTATACAGAGCACACAAACGTCAAAGTGACCCCTGAGCAGGCTGACTGTTAGTACCACTTCTTACTTCCAAGTTAGGTTAGTTTATATGAAACGAATGGAAATTTATCTCCTTATATTGGCATTAGGGCTTACAAAGGATATTCATTTAAAACATCAAAATCTAAGGAAGCAAAGCAAACCTGCAGCCTGGATACTGAATGGTCACAGTAGCACCAAAACAAAATGGCTAAATTGTAGTTGACCTTCACAGAAAGGTTGGTTTCTTCATAAGTTCACATTATTCATACAGGCTAAACTGTAATTGTAATACTGTTCTTATTATTATAAGTGTGATAAGCACATGGTACAATAATGTAACTACTACATTACATTAAATTAGGCACTTTTAAATTGTCCAATGACAATTTCAAAATTCATTCTGTAATTGTTTAGAAATATTATTTGATCAGTTAACATGTAATGTTATTATCTTATCATAAGTATAACATTGAATGGATTGTAAGTCACAATTTTAAGTGTGTGCCACAGTCATCAGTACAATTCTGGATGGCTAATACACAATGCAAAATGATCTCAGAGAGGACACAACACTGGCTAAATGCTTCATAATTTCGACCTATACAAAACACACTTATATATACATGCTATGTTTTACTTTTCAATAAAAGATAAATGAAATTAATGGGTAAATACCTGTGAAACCTTTGGCTTATCAAGTAAAATCCCTGATGATCTGTTATAACTTGAAATCAACGTGGTTGTCTAATCTTCGTCAAAGCTCAAGATAGAACGGCATCACACAGGGAGCAGCAATACTGCACACGAGTTTCAGTACATTCAGTACGTTGCTATGGGATGCATGACACATACTTCCTTCTTAATGAAGATGTTGAGTTCTACAAATCTATGTCTCTTTCATGTCAATTGTTAAGCAACAACGTTGATTCTGTTTTCCATATTTTATTAATATATATAGATCACAATATTGGGGGTGCTGAGGGGGGCTTGGCTCATTGAGGGGCTCAAGCCCCCTTGGCACTGCCATTGACAACTGTATAAGAAGGCCAGTGCAAGAAAAAAGTTTATATACCAACCAAGCAAGTACTTCTAAGTAAAATGGCCAGTCTATGAAGGACAAGTTTATATATCAACAAAAGAACTAAAACTATATAAAATGTCAAGTGTATGAAGAAAGAGCTTATACGGCAACCAAACAATCACAACTGTATAAAATGGCCAGTGTAAGTTGTGCAAGTTTACATATCAAGAAAGCAACTACAACTGTATAAAACGACCAATTTAAATTGCATAAGTTTATATAACAGCCAAACAGCTTCTTCTCTATATAATGACCAATGTAAGTGAAACAAGAATATATATCATCCAAACCATTAGAACTGTATAAAATGACTGGTGTAGGTAGAACAACTTTATATATCATACAAAAAAACAATGTGGTATAAAATGGCCAGTGTAAGAAAAGCAAGTTTATATATCAAGCAAAGAACTACAATTCTATAAAATGGTCATTCTAACTAGAACAAGTGTAAATATAAACCACACAACTATAGCTGTATAAAATGGTCATTCTAACTAGAACAAGTGTATATATAAACCACACAACTATAGCTGTATAAAATGGTCATTCTAACTAGAACAAGTGTATATATAAACCACACAACTATAGCTGTATAAAATGGTCATTCTAACTAGAACAAGTGTATATATAAACCACACAACTATAGCTGTATAAAATGGTCATTCTAACTAGAACAAGTGTATATATAAACCACACAACTATAGCTGTATAAAATGGTCATTCTAACTAGAACAAGTGTATGTATAAACCACACAACTATAGCTGTATAAAATGTTCAGTGTAAGTAGAACCACATTATATATCAACCACATAACTACACTTGTATCAAATGTCCAGTTTAAGTAAAACAAATTTATATGCAAACCAAACTCTACAAATGTATAAAATGGCCAATGTAAGAAAAAGTTTATATTTTAACCAAACAACTAAAAATAGTATAAAATGACCAGTAAGTACAACAATTTTATATACCAACCAAACAACTACAACTACATAAAGTTTCATATGCAAGTAGAACAAGTTTATAAACCAACCAAACAATTACGACATTGAATAAAATAGCCAGTGTAAGTAGAACAAGTTTATCGATCCACCAAACACTACAACTGTATAAAATGTACAGTGCAAGTGAAACAAGTTGATAAACCAACCACATAACTGCAACTGAATAAAATGTGCAGGGAAGGTTAAACAAGTTTATATACCAACCAAACAACTGCAACCGAATAAAATGTGCAGGGAAGGTTAAACAAGTTTATATACCAACCAAACAACTGCAACCGAATAAAATGTGCAGGGAAGGTTAAACAAGTTTATATATCAACCAAACAACTAGAACTGCATAAAATGGCATGTTTAAGTAGAACAAGTTTAAATACCATTATACCAATCTAACAACTAAAACTATGTAAAATGTGCAGTTTAAGTGGAACAAGTTTATTTACTAACCAAACAACTACAACTGAAGAAAATGTCCAGGATAGCTAGAACAAGTTCATATATCAAACAAACACCTACTACTGTTCAAAATGGCCAATTTAAGTGATTGGTTGGTTGCTTACTTGATTTAATGTTTTATGGCACAAAGCAGCTTGACTATCTGCACCAAACATCTGGTAAAAAGGTAAAAATAAAGTAAATGTAGTAAAATTCATAAAATAAAATGAAGGTAAAACAAAACAGAGTTTACAAACATAAATAACATAAAACCAATGTTGACATCTATTCTACAATGTTGAGAGAGAGAAACAACAGAAAGAAAAGTTGTGAAGGACTTTGTGTAGCATAATGGTAAATATCATAACCTGCCAGAAAGACTGACAGGTAAGTACAAGAACCACCATGAGTCACCTGACGTTGGCCTTTCCAGTCCTGGTTCAAAGTTATGTGTCAGTATATCCATTTTCAAAAAGTAAAGGCATAAAAGGTTTGAAAGACGTGTTGCAAAATTTTGATAATAACTCACCAGGACAACTGGTGAGTAGTTCAAACAGCAGCATTAGTCACCTGAAGTTGGCCTCTCCAGTCTTTGTGTGCGAGTTATTTAATGTTATGGCCATTGTATTTCAAATTGAACTAGAGATATTGTGTTTTTTAAAAGGGAATCACATTAAAATAATTTAATGTATAAAGTAAAAAACTTAAATGACAGTAAAAAAGATACATGACATTTAAAAAACTAAAAAACTGTATCAAGGTGGACAGTGTCACCATCACTAATAACACTGTCTAACTTTATGGACAAACATTTTTAAAATGGCGCCATCGTTGAGAGTCGTAAAGATGACAAGAAAATAAAATGTGGCTTGTTATGATCAGAGTGTTACACAAACTACACACTGGTGCATCAGTTCCAGAAAGAAAAAAATGATGAGTTAAAAACTGTAACCAATGAGTAGTCTAGTTAGAAGAATTTTCTCCTTCTAGTCCTTACAAAAGCAAAATGGCCAAATTACAATATAGGGTTTTATTTGGAAAAGCTAGGTTTTGCATTGCTCACTCCAAGTCGACTGTCAGCTGACATGGATTTGAGCCTTGAATACATAATCCATGTATGGAACAGGCACAATAGTGATAGTGCCAGAGCAGATAGATTTAGCTACTGTGTCTGCGAGCTCGTTCCCGTGAATACCAACATGGCCCGGTATCCAGAGAAACTGGATAGAAGTAGATGTTAAAGGGAAATGGGCCAATTGATTTTTAATAGCAGCGAAAACAGGGTGTGAACTAATGTGAAGCGATTCCACAGCCAGTAGAGAACCAAGCAAGTTAGTATCAATAGTGCAATTTCAGTACTGCTTAGCTTCTGTGTGATCCAGGGCAAGAGAAATGGCGTACACTTCAGTAGTAAACACAGAAGCTAAAGAGGGGTTTCTGCATGCAACCACCAATCTGCACAAGCCAAGGCAGAGCCCACACAGTCACCTGATTTTGAACCATCCATATAAATACGAATGGAAAGATGTTCTGTAAATAAAAGACAGTACTTCCAATTGGGAGTATCTGGTTTTCTCAGATGACTTTAAGAAAGGTCACATTTGAGAACTGTAATAAGCCATGGTGGGATGGGCTGACCAGTGGTTACTTCAATTTTATCCAAAGACAGACCCAATTCATCCAACTGCATACAAAGGCCAAAAGGAGCAATGGCAGATCGTCTGTTCTAAAAACTATGGCCCACAGAGGAAGGAAAAATCAACCCCAGGCGAAATGGTTTGATAAGGAATGAATTTTAAAAGCATACAGTAAAGACAATTGCAAACGGCAAAGGTGCAAAGAAGGTTCATGAGACTATGTATAAGCGCTGAACTAGGGAGGTGCAGAAAGCCCCAGTGCAGAGTCAAAGTCCTTGATGATGAAGGGGATTCAGCATCTTAAAGGCCGAGAGTCTGGCAGAGCCATAGACCAGTGATCTATAGTCGAGTTTTAATCGAATAAGAGCACAATATATCTTTAGCATAGAACATCAATTTGCTCTCCAAGCAGTGGAAGAGATAGCATAGAGGATGTTTAGTGCTCTTGTACATTTGACCCATAGCTGCTTAATGTGTGGTATAAGATCAGCTTACAGTCAAAGATAAGCCCCAAGAACTTGATCTCAGGACTACAAGCAATGAAACTTCACTGACACAGAGTTCAAGATTAGGGTGAGTACCCTGTTGGTGGCAAAGGTGCATGCAAATGGTTTCAGAGAAAGAAATTAAAGCTGATTGCCGTGGTCCACCTCTATACATGATTGATGGAAATTTGTAGCTGCCACTCAATATATCTCATGTTCGACGATTGACATGAGATGTAAAAGTCGTCGACATAGAGCCCATTTGCAATAGAGGGAGTTATCCAAGGATGGCATTAATCTTTATACTGAAAAGTGTGACACTCAAAACACAGCCCTAAGGGACTCCAAGTTCCAAAAGAAAAGAACAAGAAAGTGTCGAACACACACGATTTAGAATATCCTGTCCATTATATTTTTAATAAAAATGGGCAAATGGCCACATATCCTATTATAAATATATGGAGGTCTCACAAAATGCCATACCTCCATGTTGTATCATAAGCCTTCTCAATGTCTGTATCAAAGGTGACTGTATCGGCAGGTTTCAGAGAAGTTTCTTTAAGAAAAGACATGCAGGATGGTAGGAAGCAATCAGTATTTTGATGTCATCCAAATAAGAAAGTTAAACCTCGACAGTTCCATTGTATCCAGGTGGCCATTTTTAATGACGTGTCGGCAAATTGGCTGGAGAACCCTTCTATTTTCGACAACGTCTTTTTTCCTTACTTTCATTATTCAAGGGAAGTCTATCAACCTCTATGGATCCTGCCCTGGATCGACTGAGCAGGTCTTTGTTGTTGGAAGGGGATTCCAGTGACTGAGGACATGAACCAAGGAATGGTTTGCATCTTGGGGTAGGAGGAGAAGATGTATCTGAGAATTCTTGAACCTGCAACCAAAGGATGTGTAATCTGGGGTTTGGTGGAATGTTTCGAAGGGATAAAGATGGGTGTTGAAGTTGATCCATCAACTTTGTTATCCATGGATGTTAAAAGGCTTTTCATTTGTTTTGAGAACGATTCTCTAGGAGGCTCAGAGAGATCTGTCTGCACTCCCACTGTAGTTGTGGAACGAAGTGAGCATGCATCCAAGATGAAGTGGTGGACAGCAATTTTCGAGTCTTGGGATAAGTAATGTTATGAATCGTTTTCAAATGCTGCACCTCTTTTTTCTTTCAACCATTTTGGGCAAGAACGAAGGTAGGACAGGTGAGAGTCATTGCAACTGACACAGTTTGGGTCTGTTTCACACTCATAGGCATCGTGGTCCTTGCCACCACAATGAGTGCATCTCAGGGAACCACGACATGACACATTTGAGTGACCGAACAACTCACACTGGAAACATTGGAGAGGGTTTAGAATGTACGGCCGTAGTCTGTAATTCAGATAACCTGCCTTCATGGTGGCAGGTGCACGTGGTGATGTAAATATCAGAAGTAGAATATTGGTCAACACTACAACTCCATCTTTGTAAGTAGAGATATGCCTCACTGCAAATATTTCTTGTCTGGAGAAACCAACGAAAATCTCTTACTCGGGTATGTTCTTCAAATCCCTAAAAACAATAACTCCTCATGATGAATTCAAAGAAGCATGAAGTGTAATCTCAATAGTTATGTTGCCAATTGCCTTTGAATGCAAGAGGAGTTCATTGTGGTGAGATGTGGATGTTTCCACCAATATGTCTCCAGATCGAAGCTCCTTTACTGACTTTGGAGAGCCAACAAAACCTTCCAGTCCCTTCTGAATGAAAAAGGGGACATTTGCCCTAAAAGTTTTTTTGAATGAAAATGTAATATAAGAAAAAGGGGTACAGGTGTTACAGATGTTGAAGGTTGCTGCTCATAATCTTCAAGATGTGGTCGTTTACCTATTGACTGTTTTTCCACAATTTTATTTAATTTTTTAATTGGAGGATCCATAGGAAAAAGGAAATTTCAGTGCCCACTGACCTCATCCACCATGGAGCCCTTCGAGGGAACAGACTACAATGTCAAGCAAGGACACTGCAGCAATGCCAGGTTTCTTAGCACTTTACCCAAACAACATCAGACACAATGTCCACAACACCTGTTAAAAACTTCCAACTCTGGTATTTGGTTGACCCTAGCCCAAGTGGACCAGCCAACTGACCCAAGGGAGGCCACCCAAAGGCTGCCTGTCTACAGAAATTCAAGACCAAAGTGGTGTGTTGGGGTTGGACCTCTCAACCACCAGGATCCTCTCCTCTCCTGCATGGGTTGCCACGCACAAAAAACACGTGGGTGGATGTTTAGATCCCAGAGGAGGTAAACTGAAAGAACAGAACCTTCCCTGGGAGGTCCCCTCACCTCCTACAGGAATCCACACCGAGGGGAATTTAAGTGGAAGAAGTTTATATATCAACGAAACAACTACGACTGTATAAAAAGGCCAATATATGAAAAACAAGTTTATATACCAACCAAACAAGAAAAACTATAAAATGGCCAGTTTAAGAAGCTTATATTTTAACCAAACATCTAAAAACTGTATAAAATGACCAGTCTAAGTTCAACAATTTTATATATCAACCATACAACTACAACTACATAAAATTGCCAGTGTAAGCAAAACAAGTTTATTTATCAAATAAACCAGTACAACTACATAAAATGGCTAGTTGTAAGTGGAACACATTTTTTTTATTACCCAAACAACTACAACTGCATAATATGGCTAGTTTAAGAAGAACAAGTTTATTTATCAAATAAACCAGTACAACTACATAAAATGGCTAGTTGTAAGTGGAACACATTTTTTTTATTACCCAAACAACTACAACTGCATAATATGGCTAGTTTAAGAAGAACAAGTTCATTGACCAAACAAACTGCTACAACTGTAAAAAATCGCTAGTGTAAGTAGAACAAGTTTATAGACTAAACAAATAACTACAACTGTATAAAATTACCAGTGTGAGTAAAATAAGTTTATATATATGAACCAAACAAATACAACTGTATGAAATTGCCAGTTTTGGACAAGTTTATAAAACCTATACTAGATATTCTGTTAACACAATTGTATAATAAACATGTATTTAAAACACTTTTGGTACAGCAGTGAGTAATGGTATAATAAACAGGTAGTAGATATAATATTACTACCACAGTGAGTAATGGTATGATATACAATGCAGTGTTAGACATAAATAAACATAACACTCTTTACTTACATCGTGAAGTGCTAACCAAAGAACTGAAAACAGAACAATCTTAATGACATGGATGTCCAGGAACTGCCAGGTCATGTCACTAACATCCTCAGTAATGATCACTGCTCTCTCCAGAATCAGGTGAAACCACCTCTTTAGGGTTTTAATATCTGAAAAATGAAAAATTATAATATAACATATTATAATATTGGATAAACTGTGAACTCAGGGAACTCAAAGTTATAAACAACTCAGTAATTGTAAGTTTTTAAAATTCTCTCATAAAGTTAGTTGTACTTTCATAATAAATATCCTCAGATTAATGTATTTCTCTATAGATTAATTAACACAACAGTTTTCTTTGCAGTTCTTACCTTCATCAGCTCCTTTCTTTTCATGACCCGTCTTTATCGAAGTAAATGATGCATCAGCCAAAGATGTTGCTGCAGAAACAGTGGCATACTCTTCTGTTTCTGTTTCATTGATCTCTCTCATTACAATCTTGGTAGCATCAATCTCAGGTGATGTGGCTAAGTTTGTCTGGTTTATGGAAGAATCAGAAATCTTGTTTCTGTCAGAAAAAGAAAACTGAAAAAATCACGGAAAAACGTAAACTACAAGTTCAACTGCGGAATTGCGAGTACAAGTGAAACTAGAGGAAGTTACCAGTTCAACTGCAGAATTGCGAGTACAAGTGAAACTAGAGGAAGTTACCAGTTCAACTGCAGAATTGTGAGTACAAGTGAAACTAGAGGAAGTTACCAGTTCAACTGAAAATACACTCAAAAGTACAAGTTTAAGTCAAGGATAATCTTAATTACATGTCTTCAGATACAGGTTTAACAAGACAAATGTTAAATTTATGTTTTAAATACAACAGAGTACATCTTAAAGAAATTATAAATACAGCTACAAGTTTAGAAGGAGGACAGCTACAAATATAAGTGACAGAAAACAATATATAGCAGGAAGGTAACTAGAAACTTAACTAAACAGTTGAGAGTTTAACAGAAGAGGTGCTTGTAATAATAAAACTGAAATATAGTTTCATATCACTGAAAAGAAAATGACTAGAAGTTGCTATAATATGTACTACAATGTAAGTACAAGGTGCTATCTTAATTATATTAAGGTAAGTACAAAGTGCTATTGTAAGTACTACAATGTAAGTACAAGGTACTATCATAATTATATTAAGGTAAGTACAAAGTGCTATTGTAAGTACTACAATGTAAGTACAAGGTGCTATCTTAATTATATTAAGGTAAGTACAAAGTGCTATTGTAAGTACTACAATGTAAGTACAAGGTACTATCATAATTATATTAAGGTAAGTACAAAGTGCTATTGTAAGTACTACAATGTAAGTACAAGGTACTATCATAATTATATTAAGGTAAGTACAAAGTGCTATGTAAGTACTACAATGTAAGAACAAGGTACTATCATAATTATATTAAGGTAAGTACAAAGTGCTATTGTAAGTACTACAATGTAAGTACAAGGTACTATCATAATTATATTAAGGTAAGTACAAAGTGCTATTGTAAGTACTACAATGTAAGTACAAGGTACTATCATAATTATATTAAGGTAAGTACAAAGTGCTATTGTAAGTACTACATGTAAGTACAAGGTGCTATCTTAATTATATTAAGGTAAGTACAAAGTGCTATTGTAAGTACTACAATGTAAGTACAAGGTACTATCATAATTATATTAAGGTAAGTACAAAGTGCTATTGTAAGTACTACAATGTAAGTACAAGGTACTATCATAATTATATTAAGGTAAGTACAAAGTGCTATTGTAAGTACTACAATGTAAGTACAAGGTACTATCATAATTATATTAAGGTAAGTACAAAGTGCTATTGTAAGTACTACAATGTAAGTACAAGGTGCTATCTTAATTATATTAAGGTGAGTACAAAGTGCTATTTAAGTACTACAATGTAAGTACAAGGTACTATCATAATTATATTAGGTAAGTACAAAGTGCTATTGTAAGTACTACAATGTAAGTACAAGGTACTATCATAATTATATTAAGGTAAGTACAAAGTGCTATTGTAAGTACTACAATGTAAAGTACAAGGTACTCATAATTAAGGTAAGTACAAAGTGCTTGTAAGTACTACAATGTAAGTACAAGGTACTATCATAATTATATTAAGGTAAGTACAAAGTGCTATTGTAAGTACTACAATGTAAGTACAAGGTGCTACTTAATTATATTAAGGTGAGTACAAAGTGCTATTGTAAGTACTACAATGTAAGTACAAGGTACTATAATTATATTAATTAAGGTAAGTACAAAGTGCTATTTAAGTACTACAATGTAAGTACAAGGTACTATCATAATTATATTAAGGTAAGTACAAAGTGCTATTGTAAGTACTACAATGTAAGTACAAGGTACTATCATATATTTAAGGTAAGTACAAAGTGCTATTGTAAGTACTACAATGTAAGTACAAGGTGTTATCATAATTATATTAAGGTAAGTACAAAGTGCTATTGTAAGTACTACAATGTAAGTACAAGGTACTATCATAATATATTAAGGTAAGTACAAAGTGCTATTGTAAGTACTACAATGTAAGTACAAGGTACTCATAATTATATTAAGGTAAGTACAAAGTGCTATTGTAAGTACTACAATGTAAGTACAAGGTACTATCATAATTATATTAAGGTAAGTACAAAGTGCTATTGTAAGTACTACAATGTAAGTACAAGGTGCTATCTTAATTATATTAAGGTGAGTACAAAGTGCTATTGTAAGTACTACAATGTAAGTACAAGGTACTATCATAATTATATTAAGGTAAGTACAAAGTGCTATTGTAAGTACTACAATGTAAGTACAAGGTGCTATCTTAATTATATTAAGGTGAGTACAAAGTGCTATTGTAAGTACTACAATGTAAGTACAAGGTACTATCATAATTATTTAAGGTAAGTACAAAGTGCTATTGTAAGTACTACAATGTAAGTACAAGGTACTATCATAATTATATTAAGGTAAGTACAAAGTGCTATTGTAAGTACTACAATGTAAGTACAAGGTACTATCATAATTATATTAAGGTAAGTACAAAGTGCTATTGTAAGTACTACAATGTAAGTACAAGGTACTATCATAATTATATTAAGGTAAGTACAAAGTGCTATTGTAAGTACTACAATGTAAGTACAAGGTGCTATTAATTATATTAAGGTGAGTACAAAGTGCTATTGTAAGTACTACAATGTAAGTACAAGGTGCTATCTTAATTATATTAATGTAAAGCCTACTACAAGTACAATATTAATTATATTAAGGTGAGTACAAAGTGCTATTGTAAGTACTACAATGTAAGTACAAGGTACTATCATAATTATATTAAGGTGAGTACAAAGTGCTATTGTAAGTACTACAATGTAAGTACAAGGTACTATCATAATTATATTAAGGTAAGTACAAAGTGCTATTGTAAGTACTACAATGTAAGTACAAGGTGCTATCTTAATTATATTAAGGTGAGTACAAAGTGCTATTGTAAGTACTACAATGTAAGTACAAGGTACTATCATAATTATATTAAGGTAAGTACAAAGTGCTATTTAAGTACTACAATGTAAGTACAAGGTGTTATCATAATTATATTAAGGTAAGTACAAAGTGCTATTTAAGTACTACAATGTAAGTACAAGGTACTATCTTAATTATATTAAGGTAAGTACAAAGTGCTATTGTAAGTACTACAATGTAAGTACAAGGTACTATCATAATTATATTAAGGTAAGTACAAAGTGCTATTGTAAGTACTACAATGTAAGTACAAGGTGTTATCATAATTATATTAAGGTAAGTACAAAGTGCTATTTAAGTACTACAATGTAAGTACAAGGTGTTATCATAATTATATTAAGGTAAGTACAAAGTGCTATTTAAGTACTACAATGTAAGTACAAGGTGCTATCTTAATTATATTAAGGTGAGTACAAAGTGCTATTGTAAGTACTACAATGTAAGTACAAGGTGTTATCATAATTATATTAAGGTAAGTACAAAGTGCTATTTAAGTACTACAATGTAAGTACAAGGTGTTATCATAATTATATTAAGGTGAGTACAAAGTGCTATTTAAGTACTACAATGTAAGTACAAGGTACTATCATAATTATATTAAGGTAAGTACAAAGTGCTATTTAAGTACTACAATGTAAGTACAAGGTGTTATCATAATTATATTAAGGTAAGTACAAAGTGCTATTTAAGTACTACAATGTAAGTACAAGGTGCTATCTTAATTATATTAAGGTGAGTACAAAGTGCTATTGTAAGTACTATAATGTAAGTACAAGGTGTTATCATAAGTACTATAATATATATATATACATTTTATATACATTTATTATCTATTTCAGCTTTACATCATTTTGCAAACACCAAACTAGTCTATTTGAAAGAAGAGTTACTTTCTAATGGTTGGTATCAACATATCTGTAACTTACCTGCAATCAAAGCCACTGATCAGAAGGAATTCCTTGTGGAAGTAATGTAACTGTATGATAGTGATAATGAGAAAGAACGTCGGAATGAGAAGCTTGAGGAACAAAATAGCTGGATTGTCGACGTACTTCTCTAAACCAATATCTTTCTGACTGTGAATAAAACAATTCAAGGTTACATCTAGAGGTCATTATATTAAAAAATAAACCTGTTGTTTATCTTTTGTATCAAAATGAATGGTCTTAATAACATGCAATAGTATTCACTATTACTTGATAATACAGACACTATACTAATGATACAGAGATTACTCTGATGATACAAATACTACCCTGATTTTACAAACATTATCCTCATGACACAAACACTACTTGATAACACAGATAGTGATGATATAAACACTACTCTAGTGATACAGACACTACTCTGGTGATATAAACATTACACTGAATATATGACACTAACCTGATGATTGAAGCACTACTTGATAATACAGACACTACTCTAAGGATATAAACACTATACTGATTATATGACACTACACTGATGATATAAACACTGTTCTGGTGATACAGACACAACTCTGATTATACACGACACTACCCCGGTGATACAATCACTATACTGATTATACACGACACTACCCCAGTGATACAATCACTATACTGATTATACATGACACTACCCCGGTGATACAATCACTATACTGATTATACACGACACTACCCCGGTGATACAATCACTATACTGATTATACACAACACTACCCCAGTAATACAATCACTATACTGATTATACACAACACTACCCCAGTGATACAATCACTATACTGATTATACACAACACTACCCCGGTGATACAATCACTATACTGATTATACACAACACTACCCCGGTGATACAATCACTATACTGATTATACACAACACTACCCCGGTGATACAATCACTATACTGATTATACACAACACTACCCTGGTGATACAATCACTATACTGATTATACACAACACTACCCCGGTGATACAATCACTATACTGATTATACACAACACTACCCCAGTAATACAATCATTATACTGATTATACAGACACTACCCTGGTGATATAAATGCTATACTAATTATTTGGACACTACATTGATAATACAAACACAAAACTAATTATACAGACACTTCTCTGCTGATGCATGAGCTATTCTGATATAGGAGTTTTAATATTTTTATCATTTTTTATCACGACTTGTTGAACCTACATGTTTTACTGAACTACAGTGACAATACACATAATAATATCACACAATGCAGACTATATTGGTCATGTGTAATAAAATAGATTCACCTTCTCAACATTCTGTCATTATTAATTACAAACGTTCTTTTACACATTCAAAATACCAAGAAAATGTGGCAATATACATCACACATGTAGTCACCACCTATTTAGATAAATATGTTTAAAGTAGTCACCACCTATTTAGATAAATATGTGTAAAGTAGTCACCAACTATTTAGATACATATGTATGTAGTCACCAGCTACTTACATATGTATGTTTAAAGCATTCACCAACTATTTATACATGTATGTTTAATTTTACAAATAATAATACTGATGCACGACAGTAAATGGTGGAACCTGACAAACAACATTTTTTTCCTCTCTACAAATTATCTCTTTCACTTTTAATGTTTTTGTTTCTTACTTTGTAGTCTTTAATGATCTAAGAAACTAAACTCACTATTGCAGGGAGATTCCAAGATAGTTTGTCCAGTAGTTTTCAAAGTTTTCAAACTGATACGTGTATATCATGATAAGAACTAACATGGAGTACACAATGACTGTTAGCCAGAAACTATACATGATCTTCCGCCACAGACTGTACGAGAACTGGAGAACACATAGAATCACAGTGAAAATAATTTGAATGATCACTGTTTTATTATCCAAGATTTAACTCAATATTTTCATTAAAATATTTTTCAATATCTAAAAATACACACTAAAGATTTAATAACAATAATAATAAAAAGCTAATACAAGGAGACCAAATTTTAAAGGATGTTTAACACTATACATATTAAATACCATCTATTTTGATCAAGAAGAAATAAGGCTACAAAGTGAATACCATACTCGAAGTAATTATACTGATGAAATGTATCCAGAAATATCACGTGATGAACAAATACAACTCTATATCCAATTTATATATACATAATATATCCAATATAATACTTAAAAAAATGAAGAAAACTTCTTTACATTGCAATAATATTTCATGCTTGCTCTATGCAAGAGAGTTTACTCTAGTTTATATGTCCGAAACCTAAACAATGTATGATTATATGTCCGAAACCTAAACAATGTATGATTGGTAAGCACTGTTCCAAGTGTCAGGTTTTGCATACTAGCTACAAATTAATTGAATTGTTCAGTTCACTATCTCAGTTGTTTTAACAAATCCAAGCATTTAACACTGACAACATAAACTGAGTCATTACTGGAAAATAAATATTTATATATATACTTATAAATATAAATATCTAACAAAAATTAGTGTGATTAATTTACAAAAATGGAACCAATTAGCAAAAACAAATATAATTAATCTATAGAAAGAAGGCTGGTTAGACGAAATGAGTGCAATTAATCCATAGGAAAAGGAACAGTTAGAAGTAAAGAGAGTGATTCATCTATAGGAAACACTATGTAAAAGGAATGTGTCTAAATAACCTACAGGAAAAAGAACAGTTGGAAGGAATGAATAAAATTACTCTAAAGGAAACAGTCTGATTAAAAGAAATAAGTGTAATTAATATACAGGAAAAAGAATAGGTAGAAGGAATGAGTGTAAATATTCTATAGGAAACAGACTACAAAAAAGGAATTAGTGCCATTAATCTAAAGAAAGAAAGATAATTAGAAAGAAGGTGTGTAATTATTCTAAAGAAAAAAGAATAGTTAGAAAAAATCAGTCTAATTAATCAACAGGAAAAAAAAAATAAGAAATGAATGTATTTAACCTACAGGAAAGAAACCAGTAAGAAGGAATAAGTGTAATTAATCTATAGAAAACTGACAAGTCACAAAAAAATTAGTGCGATTAATCTATAGAAAGGAGGATAGTTAGAATGAATCAGAATAATTAATCTATACGAAACAGACTAATTAGAAGGAATGAGTGTAATTAATCTATAGAAAACTGACAAGTCACACAAAATTAATGCAATTAATCTATAGAAAGGAGGACAATTAAAATGAATCAGAATAATTAATCTATACGAAACATACTAATTAGAAGGAATGAGTGTAATTAATGTACAGAAAGGAGCCTAGATAGAAGGAATGAGTATAATTAATATATAGGAAACAGACATGATAAAAGGTTGGTTGGTTGATTTAGTATTTTATGGCACAAAGCAGCTAGGCTATTTGTATCAAACGTCCAGTAAAAATATAAAAGTAAATTCAGTAAAATTCATAAAAGAAAATTAAGGTGAAACAAAACAAAGCTAAAAAATAAATAAATAGCATAAAACCAGTGTTTACATTCTCTTGTCTACAACGTCAAGAGAAAACAACAGAAATTCAAGTTGTAAAGAACTTTCTGTAGCATAACTGTAATAATCATAACTCACCAGGAAGACTAACAAGTAGGTACAAAAACCATCATCAGTCACCTGAAATTGGCCTTTCCAGTCCTGTTTTCGAGATACTTAATCTTATGGTCAGTTTCTAATTTGACACTGAACCAGATGAACCGTGATTTTTAAAAGGGAACCACATTAAAATGGTGTAAAAAAAATTAAAAAAATTAAATGGCATTAAAAAGATCAATGGCCTTTAAAAAACTAAAAACATTACCAAGGTGGACAGTGTCGCCATCACCAATAACACTGTCTAACGTTATCGACAAACTTTGGGACAGAAATGCTTAAAATGGTGCCGTCATAACGACAATAAGAAAGTAAAATGTAGCTTACTGTGATTTGAAGGGAGCACAAACTACACAGTGGTGCATCAGTTCCAGATAAAATAAAACGATGAGTTAAAGAACTATGGCCAATAAGTAGTCTAGTTAGAACAGCTTTCTCTTTCCGATCCTTATGGGAATGAGATGGCCAAAGTCCAGTATAAGGTTTTATTTGGAAAAGCTTGTTTACATGTTGCTCACTCCAAGTTGCCTACCAGCTGGCACGAAGACAGTGATAGTGATAGGCACAGTGGTGATATTGCCAGAGCAGATAGACTTAGCTGCAGTGTCGGTGAGCTCATTCCCACAAATACCAAAGTAGCCCGGTATCCAGAAAAACTGGGTAGAAGTAGTTGTTAAAGAGAAATGGGCCAGTCAGTTTTGAATAGCAGCAAGAACAGGGTGAAAACTAACATAAAGCAATTCCAGGGCCAGTAGAGAACCAAGCAAGTTAGTATCAATCGTGCAATTTCAGTACTGCTTAGCTTCCATGTGATCCAGGGCAAGACAAATGGCATACAGTTCAGCAGTGAACACAGAAGCTGTAGAGAGGATTCTGTGCACAACCACTGAACAACAACAAACCATGGGAGAGCCCACACAGTCACCTGATTTCGAACCATCTGAATAGATAGGAATGGAAGGATAGTTCAAAAGATGTTTAGCAAATAGCAAATGGTATTTCCAATCAGGAGTGTCTACTTCCAACTGGGAGTATCTGCTTTTCTCAGATGACTTAAAGGTAGGTCACAATTGTGGACTGTAAGAAGCCATAGAGGGATGGACTGACCAGTGGATACAACAATGTTATCCAAAGACAGACCCAATTCATCAAACTGCAACTGGATATAAAGGTCAAAAGGATCAATGGCAGACAGTTTATTTTGAAAAAGCATGGCCCATCGAGGAAGGAAAACATAACCCCACGTGGGGTGCTTTGGTAAAGAATGAAGTATCGAAGTTTATAGTAAAGACAGTTGCAAACGGTGAAGGTGCAAAGAAAGTTCATGAGACTCTATGTATGGGCTCAGAACTGTCGAAGTGTGGAGAATCCCAGTGCAGAGTCGAAGTCCTTGATGATGAATGGGGTCCAGCATCTTTAAGGCCGAGGGTCTGGCAAAGCCATAGATCAGTGATCTAGAGTCAAGTTTTGATCGAATAAGAGCACAATATATCTTTAGCATAAAACATCAATCTGCTCTCTAAGTGGTGGAAGAGAGGGCATGGAGGATGTTCAGTGCTCTTGTACATTTGACTCGAAGCTGCTTGATGGCATAAAGGTTAGCTTATAGTCAAAGATAAGCCACAAGAACTTCGTCTCAGAGATCACAGCAGTATAACTTCACCAATACGGAGTTCAGGATCAGGGTGAATATCCCTTTGGTGGCAAAAGTGCATGCAAACAGTTTTAGAGAGAAAAAAGGTAAAGCTATTTGCTGTGGTCCACTTCAGCAAACAATTGATGGCATTCTGTAGCTGTCACTCAATATACATTATGTTCAACAACTGACATGTAATTTGAAAGTCATCAGCATAGAGCCTGTTTGCAACGGTGAGAAGGAGTTGTTCAGTGATGGCATTTTTTCATACTGAAAAGTGTAACACTCAGAATACAACCCTGAGGAACATCAAGTTCCTGTAAAAAAGAATAGGAAAATGTCGAAACCACATAAGCTTGAAATCTCCTGTCCATTAATTGTTTTAAATAAAAATGGGCAAATTGCCACATAACTCATATATATGGAGGTCTCGCAAAATTCCATACCTCCATGTTGTATCATAAGCCTTCTCAATGTCAGAGAATATTGAAGCAAGATGTTGTCGTTTGAGAAAGGCTTCTCTGATTGACATTTCTAGTCAAATCAGGTGGTCCAAGGTGAAGTTCTGTCATCGAAACCCACATTGGGTGGGCAAGAGGAGGTTTTTTCAATCAAGGAACCAAACAAAACAAGCACTAACAATCCTCTCTAAGGTCTTACAGAGACAACTCATCAAAGAAATTGGACGATAGTTTAAAGGAATCTTGGAATCATTCCTAGGCTTAGAGAAAGGTAGGACAATAGTATGATGCCAGTCATCAAGAAAAACATTCTCCAGCCAGAAAACAACCAGAAGGATAACAAGATGGCACAGCATCTCAAACTGTACATCATCAGGTCAAACCAAGGTACTGCCAAACCATTGAAGGGTCAGTTTGAGTTGCATCTGTGTAAAAAGACGATTATAGTCATAGAGACAATCATCTTGAAAGGAAAGAGGTGATTGTTCTGCCCGAGTCTTGATGGCTAAAAGGTGGAAAAAGAGACATAAATGCTTGATACCTGTCAAAAGGTTTCACCTAGAGTATCGGCGATGCTCTGGGAATCAATTACTTCCTGGCCATCAGAGAGTAAGATCGAGAGAGTGAGATAATTGTATTGCCCACTAGCTTTTTGATTCTTGTCCCATATGACTTTGGAATCTGTAGTAGAGAATATACTGGTTGTGAATTTAATCCAAGATTCCTTCTGGCTTTGATGTCTTACCCATCGAGCACGTGGATGGGCCTGCTGGAAAGCGATGCAGTTCAAGAGTGTGGGATATCTATGGAAAGTATCCCTAGCTCATTTTTAGCATTCTGTGCCATGTGGTAGGCACGATTCTGCCATGAATGAGAACATAGTGGAAAACGTGTCGAGATTTTATGAATACATTAAGCAACTGATTGTATAATACAGTCTGTTACTGCTGCCACACAGACGTCTATTGATGGCTGACAGATGATGGCAGGATCAAGATATGTGAGAGCAGTGAAATAGGGCCAGTTTGCTTGACCCTGTTTCCACCGGGGAATTCAGGTCGAGTGGCATCGACCATGGCCAGTCTCTCTTAAAATAAAAGGAAAATAGCCACTGCCTTGTGAATTATTCTCAACCCTCCATGAAAATGGGAGAATAGTGAAAGGTAGCAAACTGAGAGATCAATAGCAGTAAAGAACTGACAAGTGCATGGAAATAAGTGGAAGAACCAGTATTGAAAAGAGAAAGGTTGTGATCAGAGAGCATACGCTCTACAGAGCGACCCCTCCTATCAATAACAGCACTTCCCCAGAAGGGATGATGTTCATTAAAATCCACCAGTATTAATAAAGGAGATGGCAACTGTTCAACGAGAGCATCAAGGGCTGATTGATCATAGATCTCTCCAGGTTACACATTGAGAGAACAAACAGTGATGGTATGACTCTAGGAAACACGGATGGCTACAGCCTCCAAGGGTGTGTTGAGTGACAAAGACAAGATGGGCACACGCTGATCAACCAACAGAGCCACACAACCATGCACTCGTCCATCACATAGCCTGTCATTTCTGTAAAAGAAAACTGCTGAAAGATGACTTATTGGCAGGTGTCAGAAATGTTTCCTGTAAGGAAAGACATAGAGGATGGAAGGAAGCAATCAGTGTTTTGAAGTCATCCAGATTAAAAGTAAACCTCGACAGTTCCATTGCATCAAGGTGGCCATTTTTAATGACATATAGGTAAATTGGCTGGAGAACCCTTCTGTTTACGACCACGTCTTTTTCCTCACTTTCATTATTCGAAGGAAGTCTATCCACCTCTATGGATCCTACCTTGGATCGACTGAGCAGGTCTTTGTTGTTGGAAGGAAGTTTTAGAGACTGAGTGATGGTAAACGAATGGTTGTTTTGTATCTTAGGGTGAGAGAGGAAGATGGATCTGAGGAAATGCCTGTACCTGGAACCAAAGAATGTGTAATCTGGGGTTTGGTGGAATGTTTCGAAGGGATAAAGATGGGTGTTGAAGTTGATTCATCAACTTTGTTATCCATGAATGTTAAAAGGCTTTTCATTTGTTTTGAGAACGATTCTCTTGGAGGCTCAGAGAGATCTGTCTGCACTCCCACTGTAGTTGTGGAACGAAGTGAGCATGCATCCAAGATGAAGTGGTGGACAGCAATTTTCGAGTCTTGGGATAAGTAATGTTATGAATCGTTTTCAAATGCTGCACCTCTTTTTTCTTTCAACCATTTTGGGCAAGAACGAAGGTAGGACAGGTGAGAGTCATTGCAACTGACACAGTTTGGGTCCGTTTCACACTCATAGGCATCGTGGTCCTTGCCACCACAATGAGTGCACCTCAGGGAACCACGACATGACACATTTGAGTGACCGAACAACTCACACTGGAAACATTGGAGAGGGTTTAGAATGTACGGCCGTAGTCTGTAATTCAGATAACCTGCCTTCATGGTGGCAGGTGCACGTGGTGATGTAAATATCAGAAGCAGGATATTGGTCAGCACTATAACTCCATCTTTGCGAGTAGAGATATGCCTCACTGCAAATATTTCTTGTCTGAAGAAACCAACGAAAACCTCTGACTCAGGATGTTCTTCAAATCCCTATAAACAATAACTTCTCGTGATGAATTGAAAGTAGCATTAGGTGTATCCCCACTAGCCTTTGAATGCAACAGAAGTTCACTATGCTGAGATGTGGATGTTTCCACTGATATATCACCAGATCGAAGTTTTTCACGGACTTTGGAGGGCCAGCAAGTCTCTCTAGTCCCTTCTGAATGAAAAAGGGAGACATTTGCCCTAAAGGTTTGTCTTAAAGTAAATGCAATATAAGAAAATGAGATACAACAGGTGGTACAGATGGCGAGGATTGCTGCTCAGAATCGTGAAAACGTGGTCGTTTTCCTATAGAGTATTTTTCACTATTTTATTAATATTATTATTTGGAGTATCCATTACAACGAAAGAAAATTTCGGTGCCCACTGACCCCACCCACCATGAAGCACTGTGATGGGACGTACTACATTGTCAAACAATGACACTGCAGCAACGCCAGCTTTTCGTGAGCGGATATAATGTCCACAACACCTGTTGAGAACATCCAACTCTGGTACTTGGTTGACCCTAGCCCGAGTGGACCAGCCAATTGACCCAAAGGGGCCACCCAAGGCCTCCTATCTACAGAAATTCAAGGCCAAAGTGGTGTGTTATGGTTGGACCCCTCAACCACCAGGATCCTCTCATCCCCTTCAAAGGTCGCCATGCACAGCGAACATGTGAGTAAATGTTTAGATACCAGAGGAGGTAAAATTGAAAACCAGAACCTTTCCCAGGAGGTCACCTCGTCAAGTACAGGAATCTACACAGAGTGAATGATAAAAGAAATGAGTGTAATTAATCTATGGAAAAAGAATACTTAGAAAGAAATGAGGGTAATTAATCTACAGGAAAAAATTCGTAGAAAAATCAGCATCATTAATCAATAGGAAAAAATAGTTAGAATGACTGAATATAATTAATCTATTGGAAAAAGAGAAGTTAGAAGGAAAAAGTGTAATTATTCAATAGGAACCAGAAACTAGCTGGAATTAATGAGTGTAATTATTCAATAGAAACCAGAAAGTAGCTGGGATTAATGAGTGTAACTATTCTGCAGGAACAAGACTAATGATTACAAATGAGTGTAATTATTCTGTAGGAACAAGACTAATGAGTACAAATGAGTGTAATTATTCTGTAGGAACAAAACTAATGAGTACAAATGAGTGTAATTATTCTATAGGATAAAGACTAATGAGTATGAATGAGTGCAATTGATCTAGAAAAAGACTAGTTAGAAATAATGAATGTAATTTATCTATAGGAAAAGGAATAGTTAGAAGAAATTAGTGTAATTAATCTCTAGAAAACACACCATTTAGAACATTTCTTCTAATTACATTCATTCCAGTGCAATTAATCTTTAGAAGACAGGCTAGTTAGAAGAAAAGAATGTAATTAAGCTATAAAAAGGAAGCCAGTTAGAAATAAAGAGTGTTATTAATCTATAGGAAAGTGACTAGTTAGAAGGAATGACTGTTATTAATCTACAGGAATGTGACTAGGTAGAAAAATGAATGTTATTAATCTGTAAAAAACTTACTAGTTAGAAGAAATGAGTGTTATTAATCTGTAGAAAAGTGACTAGTTAGAAGGAGTGAGTGTTATTACGCTATAAGAATGTGACTAGTTAGAAGGAATTAGTGTTATTAATCTATAGGAAAGTGACTACTTAGAAGTATTATTAATCTATAAGAATGTGACTAGTTAGAAGAAATGAATGTTATTAATCTATAGGAAAGTGACTAGTTAGAAGGAATGAGTGTTATTAATCTATAGGAAAGTGACTAGTTAGAAGTACTGAGTATCATTAATCTATAGCAAGGTAACTAGTTAGAAGTAATGAGTGTTATTAATCTATAAGAATGTGACTAGTTAGAAAAAATGAGTGTTATTAATCTATAGTAAAGTGACTAGTTAGAAGGAATGAGTGTTATTAATCTATAGGAATGTGACTAGTTAGAAGTAATGAGTATCATTAATCTATAGGAATGTGACTAGTTAGAAGGAATGAATGTTATTAATCTATAGGAAAGTGACTAGTTAGAAGTAATGAGTATAATTAATCTATAGCAAAGTGACTAGTTAGAAATAATGAGTGTTATTAATCTATAGGAATGTGACTACTTAGAAATATTATTAATCTATAGAAATGTGACTACTTAGAAGTATTATTGATCTATAGGAATGTGACTAGTTAGAAGGAATGAATGTTATTAATCTATAGGAAAGTGACTAGTTAGAAAAAATGAGTGTTATTAATCTCAAGGAAAGTGACTAGTTAGAAAGAATGAGTGTTGTTAATCTAAAGGAAAGTGACTAGTTAGAAGAAATGAGTGTTATTAATCTAAAGGAAAGTGACTAGTTAGAAGGAATGAGTATTATTAATCTATAGGAAAGTGACTAGTTAGAAGGAATGAATGTTATTAATCTACAGGAATGTGACTAGGTAGAAAAATGAATGTTATTAATCTGTAAAAACTGACTAGTTAGAAGAAATGAGTGTTATTAATCTGTAGAAAAGTGACTAGTTAGAAAGAGTGAGTGTTATTACGCTATAGCAAAGTGACCAGTAGAAGGAAAGAGTGTTATTAATCAAAAGGAAAGTGACTAGTTGGAAGGAATAAGTGTTATTAATCTATAGGAAAGTGAATAATTAGAAGAAATGAGTGTTATTAATCTATAGGAATGTGACTAGTTAGAAGGAATGAATGTTATTTATCTATAGGAAAGTGACTAGTTAGAAAGAATGAGTATAATTAATCTATAGCAGAGTGACTAGTTAGAAGTAATGAGTGTTATTAATTTATAGGAATGTGACTTCTTAGAAGTATTATTAATCTATAAGAATGTCACTACTAAGAAATATTATTGATCTATAGGAATGTGACTAGTTAGAAGGAATGAATGTTATTAATCTATAGGAAAGTGACTAGTTAGAAGAAATGAGTGTTATTAATCTAAAGGAAAGTGACTAGTTAGAAAGAATGAGTGTTGTTAATCTAAAGGAAAGTGACTAGTTAGAAGAAATGAGTATTATTAATCTACAGGAATGTGACTAGGTAGAAAAATGAATGTTATTAACCTGTAAAAAACTGACTAGTTAGAAGTAATGAGTGTTATTAATCTATAAGAATTTGACTAGTTAGAAAAAATGAGTGTTATTAATCTATAGAAAAGTGACTAGTTAGAAGGAATAAGTATCATTAATCTATAGCAAAGTGACTAGTTAGAAGAAATGAGTGTTATTAATCTATAAGAATGTGACTGGTTAGAAGGAATCAGTGTTATTAATCTATCGGAAAGTGACTATTTAAAAGGAATGAGAGTTATTAATCTATAGGAAAGTGACTAGTTAGAAGAAATGAGTGTTATTAATCTATAGGAAAGTGACTAGTTAGAAGGAATGAGTGTTATTAATCTATAGGACTGTGACTACTTAGAAGTATTATTAATCTATAGGAATGTGACTAGTTAGAAGAAATGAATGTTATTAATCTATAAGAATGTGACTAGTTAGAAAAAATGAGTGTTATTAATCTATAGAAAAGTGACTAGTTAGAAGGAATGAGAGTTATTAATCTATAGGAAGTGACTAGTTAGAAGAAATGAGTGTTATTGATCTATAGGAATGTGACTAGTTAGAAGTAATGAGTATCATAAATCTACAGCAAAGTGACTAGTTAGAAGGAATGAGTGTTATAATTCTATAGGAAACTGACTAGTTAGAAGTAATGAGTGTCATTAATCTAAAAGAATGTGACTAGTTATAAGTAATGAGTGTTATTAATCTATAGGAAAGTGACCAGTTAGAAGGAATGAGTGCTATTAATCTATGTGAAAATAAGTAGTTAGAAGGAATGAGTATCATTAATCTATAGGAATGTGACTAGTTAGAAGTATTATTAATCTATAGAAATGTGAATACTTAGAAGTATTATTGATCTATAGGTATGTGACTAGTTAGAAGGAATGAATGTTATTAATCTATAGGAAAGTGACTAGTTAGAAGAAATGAGTGTTATTAATCTAAAGGAAAGTGACTAGTTACAAGGAATGAGTGTTGTTAATCTAAAGGAAAGTGACTAGTTAGAAGGAATGAGTATTATTAATCTATAGGAAAGTGACTAGTTAAAAGGAATGAGTGTTATTTATCTATAGGAAACTGACTAGTTAGAAGTAATGAGTGTTATTAATCTATAAGAATGTGACTAGTTAGAAGGAATGAGTGTTATTATATCTATAGGAAAGTGACTAGTTAGAAGTAATGAGTGTTATTAATCTATAGGAATGTGACTAGTTAGAAGTAATGAGTATCATTAAACTATAGGAAAGTGACTAGTTAGAAGTAATGAGTATAATTAATCTATAGCAAAGTGACTAGTTAGAAGTAATGAGTGTTATTAATCTATAGGAATGTGACTACTTAGAAGTATTATTAATCTATAGGAATGTGACTACTTAGAAGTATTATTGATCTATAGGAATGTGACTAGTTAAAAGGAATGAATGTTATTAATCTTTAGGAAAGTGACTAGTTAGAAGAAATGAGTGTTATTAATCTAAAAAAGTGACTAGTTAGAAGAAATGAGTGTTGTTAATTTAAACGAAAGTGACTAGTTAGAAGGAATGAGTATTATTAATCTATAGGAAAGTGACTAGTTAGAAGTAATGAGTGTTATTGATCTACAGGAATGTGACTAGGTAGAAAAATGAATGTTATTAATCTGTAAAAAACTGACTAGTTAGAAGAAATGAGTGTTATTAATCTGTAGAAAAGTGACTAGTTAGAAGGAGTGAGTGTTATTACGCTATAGCAAAGTGACCAGTAGAAGGAATGAGTTTTATTAATCAAAAGGAAAATGACTAGTTAGAAGAAATGAGTGTTATCAATCTATAGGAAAGTGAATAGTTAGAAGAAATGAGTGTTATTAATCTATAGGAATGTGACTAGTTAGAAGGAATGAATGTTATTAATCTATAGCAAAGTGACTAGTTAGAAGGAATGAGTATCATTAATCTATAGCAAAGTGACTAGTTAGAAGAAATGAGTGTTATTAATCTATAAGAATGTGACTAGTTAGAAGTAATGAGTGTTATTAATCTATAGGAAAGTGACTAGTTAAAAGTAATGAGAGTTATTAATCTATGGGAAAGTGACTAGTTAGAAGAAATGAGTGTTATTAATCTATAGGAAAGTGACTAGTTAGAAGGAATGAGTATTATTAATCTATAGGAATGTGACTACTTAGAAGTATTATTAATCTATAGGAATGTGACTAGTTAGAAGAAATGAATGTTATTAATCTATAAGAATGTGACTAGTTAGAGAAAATGAGTGTTATTAATCTATAGAAAAGTGACTAGTTAGAAGGAATGAGAGTTATTAATCTATAGGAAAGTGACTAGTTAGAAGAAATGAGTGTTATTGATCTATAGGAATGTGACTAGTTAGAAGTAATGAGTATCATTAATCTACAGCAAAGTGACTAGTTAGAAGGAATGAGTGTTATAATTCTATAGGAAACTGACTAGTTAGAAGTAATGAGTGTTATTAATCTATAAGAATGTGACTATTTAGAAGTAATGAGTGTTATTAATCTATAGGAAAGTGACCAGTTAGAAAGAATGAGTGCTATTAATCTATATGAAAATAAGTAGTTAGAAAGAATGAGTATGATTAATCTATAGGAATGTGACTAGTTAGAAGTAATGAGTGTTATTAATCTATCGGAATGTGACTACTTTGAAGTATTATTGATCTATAGGTATGTGACTATTTAGAAGGAATGAATGTTATTAATCTATAGGAAAGTGACTAGTTAGAAGGAATGAGTGTTATTTATCTATAGGTTTGTTTGTTTGTTTGTTTTGGAATTTCGCACAAAGCTACTCGAGGGCTATCTGTGTTAGCCGTCCCTAATTTAGCAGTGTAAGACTAGAGGGAAGGCAGCTAGTCATCACCACCCACCGCCAACTCTTGGGCTACTCTTTTACTAACGAATAGTGGGATTGACCGTCACATTATACACCCCCACGGCTGGGAGGGCGAGCATGTTTAGCGCGACGCGGGCTCGAACCCGCGACCCTCGGATTACGAGCGCACGCCCTAACGCACTCGGCCATGCCAGGCCTTATCTATAGGAATGTGACTAGTTAGAAGGAATGAGTGTTATTAATCTATAGGAAACTGACTAGTTAGAAGTAATGAGTGTTAGTAATCTATAAGAATGTGACTAGTTAGAAGAAATGAGTGTTATTGATCTATAGGAATGTGACTAGTTAGAAGTAATGAGTATCATTAATCTACAGCAAAGTGACTAGTTAGAAGGAATGAGTGTTATTAATCTATAGGAAACTGACTAGTTAGAAGGAATGACTGTTATTAATCTATAGGAAAGTGACTAGTTAGAAGTAATGAGTGTTATTAATCTATAGGAATGTGACTAGTTAGAAGTAATGAGTATCATTAATCTATAGGAATGTGACTAGTTAGAAGGAATTAATGTTATTAATCTATAGGAAAGTGACTAGTTAGAAGTAATGAGTGTTATTAATTTATAAGAATGTGACTAGTTAGAAAAAATGAGTGTTATTAATCTTAAGGATGTGACTACTTAGAAGTATTATTAATCTATAGGAATGTGACTACTTAGAAGTATTATTGATCTATAGGAATGTAACTAGTTAGAAGGAATGAGTGCTATTAATCTATATGAAAATAAGTAGTTAGAAGGAATGAGTATCATTAATCTATAGGAATGTGACTAGTTAAAAGGAATGAATGTTATTAATGTAAAGGAAAGTGTCTAGTTAGAAGTAATGAGTGTTATTTATCTACAGGAATGTGACTAGTTAGAAGTAATGAGTGTTATTAATCTACAGGAATGTGACTAGTTAGAAGGAATGAGTGTTATTAATCTATAGGAAAGTGACTAGTTAGAAGTAATGAGTGTTATTAATCTATGTGAAAATAAGTAGTTAGAAGGAATGAGTATCATTAATCTATAGGAATGTGACTAGTTAGAAGTATTATTAATCTATAGGAATGTGAATACTTAGAAGTATTATTGATCTATAGGTATGTGACTAGTTAGAAGGAATGAATGTTATTAATCTATAGGAAAGTGACTAGTTAGAAGAAATGAGTGTTATTAATCTAAAGGAAAGTGACTAGTTTAAAGGAATGAGTGTTGTTAATCTAAAGGAAAGTGACTAGTTAGAAGGAATGAGTATTATTAATCTATAGGAAAGTGACTAGTTAAAAGGAATGAGTGTTATTAATCTATAGGAAACTGACTAGTTAGAAGTAATGAGTGTTATTAATCTATAAGAATGTGACTAGTTAGAAGGAATGAGTGTTATTAATCTATAGGAAAGTGACTAGTTAGAAGTAATGAGTGTTATTAATCTATAGGAATGTGACTAGTTAGAAGTAATGAGTATCATTAATCTATAGGAAAGTGACTAGTTAGAAGTAATGAGTATAATTAATCTATAGCAAAGTGACTAGTTAGAAGTAATGAGTGTTATTAATCTATAGGAATGTGACTACTTAGAAGTATTATTAATCTATAGGAATGTGACTACTTAGAAGTATTATTGATCTATAGGAATGTGACTACTTAGAAGTATTATTAATCTATAGGAATGTGACTACTTAGAAGTATTATTGATCTATAGGAATGTGACTAGTTAAAAGGAATGAATGTTATTAATCTTTAGGAAAGTGACTAGTTAGAAGAAATGAGTGTTATTAATCTAAAAAAGTGACTAGTTAGAAGGAATGAGTATTATTAATCTATAGGAAAGTGACTAGTTAGAAGTAATGAGTGTTATTGATCTACAGGAATGTGACTAGGTAGAAAAATGAATGTTATTAATCTGTAAAAAACTGACTAGTTAGAAGAAATGAGTGTTATTAATCTGTAGAAAAGTGACTAGATAGAAGGAGTGAGTGTTATTACGCTATAGCAAAGTGACCAGTAGAAGGAATGAGTTTTATTAATCAAAAGGAAAATGACTAGTTAGAAGGAATGAGTGTTATCAATCTATAGGAAAGTGAATAGTTAGAAGAAATGAGTGTTATTAATCTATAAAAATGTGACTAGTTAGAAGGAATGAATGTTATTAATCTATAGCAAAGTGACTAGTTAGAAGGAATGAGTATCATTAATCTATAGCAAAGTGACTAGTTAGAAGAAATGAGTGTTATTAATCTATAAGAATGTGACTAGTTAGAAGGAATGAGTGTTATTAATCTATAGGAAAGTGACTAGTTAAAAGTAATGAGAGTTATTAATCTATGAAAAAGTGACTAGTTAGAAGAAATGAGTGTTATTAATCTATAGGAAAGTGACTAGTTAGAAGGAATGAGTATTATTAATCTATAGGAATGTGACTACTTAGAAGTATTATTAATCTATAGGAATGTGACTAGTTAGAAGTAATGAGTGTTATTAATCTATAAGAATGTGACTAGTTAGAAAAAATGAGTGTTATTAATCTATAGAAAAGTGACTAGTTAGAAGGAATGAGTTATTAATCTATAGGAAAGTGACTAGTTAGAAGAAATGAGTGTTATTGATCTATAGGAATGTGACTAGTTAGAAGTAATGAGTATCATTAATCTACAGCAAAGTGACTAGTTAGAAGGAATGAGTGTTATTAATCTATAGGAAACTGACTAGTTAGAAGTAATGAGTGTTATTAATCTATAAGAATGTGACTAGTTAGAAGGAATGAGTGATATCAATCTATAGGAAAGTGACTAGTTGGAAGTAATGAGTGTTATTAATCTATATGAAAATAAGTAGTTAGAAAGAATGAGTATGATTAATCTATAGGAATGTGACTAGTTAGAAGTAATGAGTGTTATTAATCTATCGGAATGTGACTACTTTGAAGTATTATTAATCTATAGGAATGTGACTACTTTGAAGTATTATTGATCTATAGGTATGTGACTATTTAGAAGGAATGAATGTTATTAATCTATAGGAAAGTGACTAGTTAGAAGGAATGAGTGTTATTTATCTATAGGTTTGTTTGTTTGTTTGTTTTGGAATTTCGCACAAAGCTACTCGAGGGCTATCTGTGCTAGCCGTCCCTAATTTAGCAGTGTAAGACTAGAGGGAAGGCAGCTAGTCATCACCACCCACCGCCAACTCTTGGGCTACTCTTTTACTAACGAATAGTGGGATTGACCGTCACATTATACACCCCCACGGCTGGGAGGGCGAGCATGTTTAGCGCGACGCGGGCTCGAACCCGCGACCCTCGGATTACGAGCGCACGCCCTAACGCGCTCGGCCATGCCAGGCCTTATCTATAGGAATGTGACTAGTTAGAAGGAATGAGTGTTATTAATCTATAGGAAACTGACTAGTTAGAAGTAATGAGTGTTAGTAATCTATAAGAATGTGACTAGTTAGAAGGAATGAGTGTTATTAATCTATAGGAAAGTGACTAGTTAGAAGTAATGAGTGTTGTTAATCTATAGGAATGTGACTAGTTAGAAGAAATGAGTGTTATTGATCTATAGGAATGTGACTAGTTAGAAGTAATGAGTATCATTAATCTACAGCAAAGTGACTAGTTAGAAGGAATGAGTGTTATTAATCTATAAGAATGTGACTAGTTAGAAGGAATGAGTGTTATTATATCTATAGGAAAGTGACTAGTTAGAAGTAATGAGTGTTATTAATCTATAGGAAACTGACTAGTTAGAAGGAATGACTGTTATTAATCTATAGGAAAGTGACTAGTTAGAAGTAATGAGTGTTATTAATCTATAGGAATGTGACTAGTTAGAAGTAATGAGTATCATTAATCTATAGGAATGTGACTAGTTAGAAGGAATGAATGTTATTAATCTATAGGAAAGTGACTAGTTAGAAGTAATGAGTGTTATTAATCTATAAGAATGTGACTAGTTAGAAAAAATGAGTGTTATTAATCTTAAGGATGTGACTACTTAGAAGTATTATTAATCTATAGGAATGTGACTACTTAGAAGTATTATTGATCTATAGGAATGTAACTAGTTAGAAGGAATGAGTGCTATTAATCTATATGAAAATAAGTAGTTAGAAGGAATGAGTATCATTAATCTATAGGAATGTGACTAGTTAAAAGGAATGAATGTTATTAATGTAAAGGAAAGTGTCTAGTTAGAAGTAATGAGTGTTATTTATCTACAGGAATGTGACTAGTTAGAAGTAATGAGTGTTATTAATCTACAGGAATGTGACTAGTTAGAAGGAATGAGTGTTATTAATCTATAGGAAAGTGACTAGTTAGAAGTAATGAGTGTTATTAATCTATAGGAATGTGACTAGTTAGAAGGAATGAGTGTTATTAATCTATAGGAATGTGACTAAGTAGAAGGAATGAATGTTATTAATCTATAGAAAAGTGACTAGTTAAAAGGAATGAGTGTTATTAATCTATAGGAAAAAGACTATCTAGAAGAAATGAGTGTTAGTAATCTATGGGAAAGTGACTGGTTAGAAGGAATGAGTGTTATTAATCTATAGGAAAGTGACTAGCTAGAAGAAATGAGTGTTATTAATCTATCGGAATGTGACTAGTTAGAAGGAATGAGTGTTATTTATCTATAGGAATGTGACTAGTTAGAAGGAATGAGTGTTATTAATCTATAGGAAAGTGACTAGTTAGAAGGAATGAGTGTTATTAATCTATAGGAAAGTGACTAGTTAGAAGGAATGAGTGTTATTAATCTATAGCAAAGTGACTAGTTAGAAGGAATGAATGTTATTAATCTATAGGAATGTGACTAGTTAGAAGGAATGAGTGTTATTAATCTATAGCAAAGTGGCTAGTTAGAAGGAATGAGTGTTATTAACCTATAGGAATGTGACTAGTTAGAAGGAATGAGTGTCATTAATCTATAGGAATGTGACTAGTTAGAAGGAATGAGTGTTATTATTCTGTACAAAAGTGACTAGTTAGAAGTAATGAATGTTATTAATCTATAGGAAAGTGACTAGTTAGAAGGAATGAGAGTTATTAATCTATAGGAAAAAGATTAGTTCGAACCAAAGAGAGGAATTAATTCATGGGAAACACTTTTTATAATATAATAAATGTAATTAATATCTAGGAAACAGACTAGTTAAAAGGAATAAAAATAATTAATCTATATGAAGAAGTATAGATAGAAGGAAAGAGTGAAATAAATCTATTGGAAAATATAAGTTACAAGGAATGATTATGATTAATCTATTGAAAGGAGGACAGTTAGAAGGAATGAGTGTAATAAATCTATATGAAAAAGAATAGGTAGAAGGAATGAAAGTAATTAATCTATAGGTAACAGACTAGTCAGAAGAAATAAGCTGAATTAATCTATAGAAATGAGAGTATTTGAAAGGAATAATTGTAATTAATCTGTTGGAAACAGATGAGTTAAAAAAATGAGTATAAGAAGGAAAAAATGAAACACATTATTTAGAAGAAGTGAGTGTAATTAATCTATAGGAGACAGAGTATTTAGAAGGAATACATGTTACAGTAAATATTAATGATTAGAAAGAGTGAGTGTAATTAATCTATGTAAAGGAGGATACTTAGAAAGAATGAGGGTAATTAATCTATACGAAACAGATTTGTTAGAAGGAATTACTGTAATTATTCTCTCCTTAAAGAATAGTTAGAAGGAAAGCATGTAATTAACTCGTGGGAAAAACAATAATTAGAAGGAAACTGTAGATAATCTATAGAAACAAGAACAGTTAGGGGGAAGGAGTACAGTTAATCTATAGAAAAAATAATAGTTAGAAGGAAAGAATGTAATTGATATATAGGAAAGAGAACAGTTGTAACAAACGAGCATAATTAATCTACAGGAAACAGACTAGAGAGAAGGAAAAAATAATTAGAAAGATAGATTTATTGAATATATACAAAACACTATTTATAAAAAATGAGTGTAATTAATCTGTAGGAAACAGACTAGTTACAAGGAATGAGTGTAATTAATATATAGGAAAAAATAATTAGAAAGATAGATTTATTTAATTTATATGAAACACACTATTTAAAAGGAATGAGTGTAATTAATCTGTAGGAAACAGACTAGTTACAAGGAATGAGCATAATTAATATAAAGAAAAAATAATAAGAAGGATAGATTTATTGAATATATACAAAACACTATTTATAAGAAATGAGTGTAATTAATCTGTAGAAAACAGACTAGTTAGAAGATATGAGTGAAATTAATATATAGAAAGAAAACTAGTTAGAAGGAATTAATTAATTAATCTATATGAAAGAGACCAGTTAGAAAGAAAGAGTGTAATTAACTTTTAACTGTTTAATATCCCACCTGAAATAAACATGGAAATCTTGTTTCTAGAATTTATAAAGAGTCATCTGTTGGTTAAGAGACTTAAGTTTTACTATTAAATCTTTGTTTTAGCTATGCTGTGACTTTGCTCTAGAATTAAAAGCATTAAAAAATGAACAAATATCTACATATGATATGTAACTCAGAGAACTCAGTAATAATATTGAATAACCAAGGACCAGAAGAGTGATATCTCTAAATATAAACTTCAGACTTTACCTGAAAAACAAGAATGAAGAAAAGACAGAGAAACATGTAAGGAATCCTGTACATGACAACCTTTTCTCCACCGAGAGATATCACCATTAACATGCATGTTACAACACATATCCAATATTTTACAAGAAGGTTCTTCACAATAACTCCTAGACGACGTACGTACAGACCTCCCTTTGAAGTAGCCACACTCAAGCGATGATGTAAGGCTGCTTCAACAAACGTTTCATTAATATCATATCTGGTTTAAGTCATACAGAAGTTGGTTATAAATGAGAATATTTACTTAAGGTAATGAACAACCATATAAATTATGAGCAAACAACCAAAAGAAAGCGTTGATTTTTATAGGTCCCAAACTCACTGACTTTACTATCACTATGACTTTCATGTTGCTCTTTCTTGCACCAGTTCCTTAAAACTAGTAAAGTTTTATTTGTCATGAACAATGCTACACAATAGGCTACCTGTGTTGTGTCCACCATAATTTTCAAACCTCACTTTTTAACACTATACGTCTTACTACTGAACAATTTATCAATATTAATCTAATAAACACAGAAACTAGTCATTATCAAAATCTTAACTCTTCCATAATCTGAATCATGTGGTAATCACAAACTGATGCAGCACATTGTTTCAAGTTGTTAAATGTTTGAGAATAAATTACAGGTTCTTAGCGTGCATGCACACCCACATCTTGTCACCTAACAACTAAATCAAACTGCTGCAGTACGACTCAACTGTAACACTTGGTTTAAACTGCTGCAGTACGACTCAACTTTAACAGTTGGTTTAAACTTGTATAGTATAACTCAACTGTAGCAGTTGGTTCAGACTCAAACATGTCCAAAAATATTAACCAAGTACCTTCTAAAAAGATGGCCCAGATTTATGACCAACTGTCTTCCTTCTAATATTGATTGGAGTTTGTACACTTCATGATAATATTATAATTTGAAGTTGGTTAATTGGTGAATCTGTGCAGCTTGACTCAAGGTTCCATAACTAAATTCAATTACACTTGTAAAGGTCGTGTTCTATGTATCATTCCTATATTCTGGTTTCCAGTCTTCTTGGTTTTGTCATCCACACATTACATTACACCTTAGCATCTATTATTATTGTACTCTATGGATGTAATAAAATTATGTACATTGTTTGTTGGTAACTTCTTCACTTCTTAAAATAATATAGGAGATGTCTACCTAAAGATACAGACTGTATAGTGTACAAAGCATTGACTATTGAATATGTTACATCCAACTAATATTCATCTAATACCAGCTGGTAATTCCTGCTTCACCTTGAACACCGTTATTCTGTAAGAAAGTTACCTTTAAGAGGAAATGAACATGATTAGAACATTACATTTAGAAACGCACATTAAACACAATAATTAGCCTCACCAGGATAACGACAATTAAGCACATTAAATCTTTCCATCATTACTCTCTCTGAAATATCCCTGTTGGCTTCCAGTCGTTTTTCTTCTACGAACTGACGAAGAGTTACCCAGAACACAATAGTGTACATAATCTGCATAGGAAAAAAACAATTTACTATACATTAATTGTCTTTATCTCATCTCTCAATGTACAGCTCTTGATATAAAAGATGACAGTACAGTACATCAATCTATTCTATATTAAATGTCTTTAGCTCATATAGTAATGATAAACCTTGGTAGAAAACATGACAGTACAGCACATCAATCTACTTTAAATTAACTCTCTTAATCTTATCTACTAATGATCAAACCTTATTAACAAACCTTGGTAGAAAAGATGAAAGTACAGAATATCAATTTATTCTACATTAACTTTCTTTATCTCATCTAGTAATAATCAAACACTGGTAACAAATTTTGGTGTAAAAATGACAGTACAGTATATCAATCCATTCTACATCAACTGTCTTTATTTCATCTAATAATGAACATACCTCATTATCAAACCTTAGAATAAAAATGACAGTTCGGTATATCAATCTATTACACATTAACTGTCTTTATCTCATCTGGTAATGAACAAACCATGGTGAAAAACCTTGGAAGAAAAGATGAAAGTACAATATATTCCACATTAACTGTCTTTGTGCCATCTCTTCGTGAACACAATTCTGTAACTAACCTTGGTAGAAAAAAAAACAGTACAATGAAATAATACAATTACGACAGAAAGTGTTCATACCCCTTTGTCATGAGTAGATTTTTCCTTATAACTTAACAAGTATCAGGATTAGGATAATGAAAGTAAAGTATATTATAAATATAATACTAACACACATCTACACAAATTTTCATGTAAATTAAACGACAAATAAACTGCTTATAAATAAGTAACCAAACATAGGAGAGGCAGAAAGTGTTCATGTGCGTACTTTAATGGTCACTTGTGGAGCCTTTCAGGCGAATTACTTGTATAATCTCTCCTCCTAGCCCTCCATGATCATTTGACAGTACTCAATTGGTATTTTCTTCTATTCTTCTCTACAAAAGGCCTCCGACTCTTGCAAGTTTTTAGGGTGATGCTGATGAACCCTGGTCTTCAACTCATGCCAAACGTTTTCAATTGAGTTGAGATTGAATGACTGCGATGGCCACTCCAGAATGCTTATATGGTTCCTCTGCAACCAGGATTGCACATATTTTGATGTGTGCTTAGGGTCATAGTTATACTGGAAAATCCAATTACACCAAAGGTGCAAGTTCCGAGCATCATTCTCGATACAAGTGCCTAATATATCAATGTACTTTTCTTTTTTTCATGATTCTATTGACATGGTGTAAACTGCCTACACCAGAAGATCTCAAGGAAACCCATAGCATGATCAAGCCACCTCCGTGTTTAACTGTAGGTACAGTATTCTTTGGGAGATTTTGTTTCCCATTCTTACGGAAATTGTAGCAAAAATAATGGTGGCCAAAAAGCTCGATTTTAGAATACTCTTCCAGTAGGTAAATGGTTTGCCTACATGCTTTCTTGCATACCTCAGTCGTGCTTCTAAATTAACAGGCTTTAAATATGGAGTTCTGCAAGGACAGCATGCTTTGAACCCAGAAGAGGAAAACATGTTCCTAACTGTAGAGGTGCTTACTTCAGCCCCAGTTTCCCTTACCAGTTTCTGTGTCATTATGTATTAAATGAGGGTTCCTACTAGCTTCTCTGAGAACCTTCCTCTTGGTTCTCTCTGAAATTTTGGTGGAGCATCTGGAACGAGGGTGGTTAGAAGTTGATCCTGTAAGCTTAAACTTGGCAATTATGCTTTGAACAATATATTTCAGGAATGAAGTTGTGTAGCAATACTGGAAAGAGACACACAAGACTTGCATTTTACAAAAATTCGGTTCTTTGAATCATTGGACAGTTTTTTTCTGTTCGCCTTGATGACCAAGCAGAAAATGACAGAGATGGCACTAAATTGCCAGACGTAAATGTTTTGCTGGCTAAATTGCAATAATTATGAACCCAGTATCTAGTTTCTGAAATGGTATAATGTAGTTTATTCGCCAAACTAAACAGAATTTTTATGGGAATATCAGTTTTTTAACACATTCTGAACTGTACAAAAACTTCATGCTCCTTTTATTTTTGGTTATTTGTTTATACACGGATTATTTGTTGTTTAATTTACATAAAAACTTAAAAAGATGTGTGTTATAATAATATGTATAATATATCATACTTTTATTTTCCTAAACGTGATACTATTTAAGTTATAAGCAAAAAACCGCTTGGGATGCAATCACATTAACTGTCTTTATCTCATCTAGTAATGAACAAATCTTGATAAAAACCTTGGAAAATCAGATGACACAAAAGTACATCAATCTATTCCATATTGACTGTCTCTATCTCATCTGGTAGTGAACACACTTTAGTAACAATCCTTGGTACCAAAGATAACAGTACAGTACATCAATCTATTCCATATTAACTGTCTCTATCTCATCTAGTAGTGAACACACTTTAGTAACAATCCTTGGTACAAAAGATAACAGTACAGTACATCAATCTATTCCATATTAACTGTCTCTATCTCATCTAGTAGTGAACACACTTTAGTAACAATCCTTGGTACAAAAGATAACAGTACAGTACATCAATCTATTCCATATTGACTGTCTCTATCTCATCCAGTAGTGAACACACTTTAGTAACAATCCTTGGTACAAAAGATAGCAGTACAGTACATCAATCTATTCCATATTGACTGTCTCTATCTCATCCAGTAGTGAACACACTTTAGTAACAATCCTTGGTCCAAAAGATAACAGTACAGTACATCAATCTATTCCATATTAACTGTCTCTATCTCATCTAGTAGTGAACACACTTTAGTAACAATCCTTGGTACAAAAGATAACAGTACAGTACATCAATCTATTCCATATTAACTGTCTCTATCTCATCTAGTAGTGAACACACTTTAGTAACAATCCTTGGTACAAAAGATAACAGTACAGTACATCAATCTATTCCATATTGACTGTCTCTATCTCATCTAGTAGTGAACACACTTTAGTAACAATCCTTGGTACAAAAGATAACAGTACAGTACATCAATCTATTCCATATTAACTGTCTCTATCTCATCTAGTAGTGAACACACTTTAGTAACAATCCTTGGTACAAAAGATAACAGTACAGTACATCAATCTATTCCATATTAACTGTCTCTATCTCATCGAGTAGTGAACACACTTTAGGAACAATCCTTGGTACAAAAGATAACAGTACAGTACATCAATCTATTCCATATTAACTGTCTCTATCTCATCTAGTAGTGAACACACTTTAGTAACAATCCTTGGTACAAAAGATAACAGTACAGTACATCAATCTATTCCATATTAACTGTCTCTATCTCATCTAGTAGTGAACACACTTTAGTAACAATCCTTGGTACAAAAGATAACAGTACAGTACATCAATCTATTCCATATTGACTGTCTCTATCTCATCCAGTAGTGAACACACTTTAGTAACAATCCTTGGTACAAAAGATAGCAGTACAGTACATCAATCTATTCCATATTGACTGTCTCTATCTCATCCAGTAGTGAACACACTTTAGTAACAATCCTTGGTACAAAAGATAACAGTACAGTACATCAATCTATTCCATATTAACTGTCTCTATCTCATCTAGTAGTGAACACACTTTAGTAACAATCCTTGGTACAAACGATAGCAGTACAGTACATCAATCTATTCCATATTAACTGTCTCTATCTCATCTAGTAGTGAACACACTTTAGTAACAATCCTTGGTACAAAAGATAACAGTACAGTACATCAATCTATTCCATATTGACTGTCTCTATCTCATCTAGTAGTGAACACACTTTAGTAACAATCCTTGGTACAAAAGATAACAGTACAGTACATCAATCTATTCCATATTAACTGTCTCTATCTCATCTACTAGTGAACACACTTTAGTAACAATCCTTGGTACAAAAGATAACAGTACAGTACATCAATCTATTCCATATTAACTGTCTCTATCTCATCGAGTAGTGAACACACTTTAATAACAATCCTTGGTACAAAAGATAACAGTACAGTACATCAATCTATTCCATATTAACTGTCTCTATCTCATCTAGTAGTGAACACACTTTAGTAACAATCCTTGGTACAAAAGATAACAGTACAGTACATCAATCTATTCCATATTAACTGTCTCTATCTCATCTAGTAGTGAACACACTTTAGTAACAATCCTTGGTACAAAAGATAACAGTACAGTACATCAATCTATTCCATATTAACTGTCTCTATCTCATCTAGTAGTGAACACACTTTAGTAACAATTCTTGGTACAAAAGATAACAGTACAGTACATCAATCTATTCCATATTAACTGTCTCTATCTCATCTAGTAGTGAACACACTTTAGTAACAATCCTTGGTACAAAAGATAACAGTACAGTACATCAATCTATTCCATATTAACTGTCTCTATCTCATCTAGTAGTGAACACACTTTAGTAACAATCCTTGGTACAAAAGATAACAGTACAGTACATCAATCTATTCCATATTAACTGTCTCTATCTCATCTAGTAGTGAACACACTTTAGTAACAATCCTTGGTACAAAAGATAACAGTACAGTACATCAATCTATTCCATATTAACTGTCTCTATCTCATCTAGTAGTGAACACACTTTAGTAACAATCCTTGGTACAAAAGATAACAGTACAGTACATCAATCTATTCCATATTAACTGTCTCTATCTCATCTAGTAGTGAACACACTTTAGTAACAATCCTTGGTACAAAAGATAACAGTACAGTACATCAATCTATTCCATATTGACTGTCTCTATCTCATCTAGTAGTGAACACAATTTAGTAACAATCCTTGGTACAAAAAATAACAGTACAGTACATCAATCTATTCTATGTTAACTGTCTCTATCTCATCTACTAGTGAACACACTTTAGTAACAATCCTTGGTACAAAAGATAACAGTACAGTACATCAATCTATTCCATATTAACTGTCTCTATCTCATCGAGTAGTGAACACACTTTAGTAACAATCCTTGGTACAAAAGATAACAGTACAGTACATCAATGTATTCCATATTAACTGTCTCTATCTCATCTAGTAGTGAACACACTTTAGTAACAATCCTTGGTACAAAAGATAACAGTACAGTACATCAATCTATTCCATATTAACTGTCTCTATCTCATCTAGTAGTGAACACACTTTAGTAACAATCCTTGGTACAAAAGATAACAGTACAGTACATCAATCTATTCCATATTAACTGTCTCTATCTCATCTAGTAGTGAACACACTTTAGTAACAATTCTTGGTACAAAAGATAACAGTACAGTACATCAATCTATTCCATATTAACTGTCTCTATCTCATCTAGTAGTGAACACACTTTAGTAACAATCCTTGGTACAAAAGATAACAGTAGAGTACATCAATCTATTCCATATTAACTGTCTCTATCTCATCTAGTAGTGAACACACTTTAGTAACAATCCTTGGTACAAAAGATAACAGTACAGTACATCAATCTATTCCATATTAACTGTCTCTATCTCATCTAGTAGTGAACACACTTTAGTAACAATCCTTGGTACAAAAGATAACAGTACAGTACATCAATCTATTCCATATTAACTGTCTCTATCTCATCTAGTAGTGAACACACTTTAGTAACAATCCTTGGTACAAAAGATAACAGTACAGTACATCAATCTATTCTATATTAACTGTCTCTATCTCATCTAGTAAAGAACATACTTTTGTAACCAACCTTGGAACAAAAGGTAGCAGTACAGTACATCAATCTATTCTATATTAACTGTCTCTATCTCATCTAGTAGTGAACACAATTTAGTAACAATCCTTGGTACAAAAAATAACAGTACAGTACATCAATCTATTCTATGTTAACTGTCTTTATCTCATCTAGTAATGAACACACTTTAGTAACAATCCTTGGTACAAAAGATGACAGTACAGTACATCAATCTATTCTATACTAGCTCTCTATCTCATCTAGTAATGAACACACTTTAGTAACAATCCTTGGTACAAAAGATAGCAGTACAGTACATCAATCTATTCTATATTA
>CM022402.1:71415867-71445077 GCA_011833715.1 Carcinoscorpius rotundicauda | reverse complement strand
TATTATTTTGTTTTGTAATTAATTTCGAATGTTGTAACTTAATATCTGTCACTGTTATTATATAATTTATGTTATATCTAATATATTTGTTAAAAGTTTAGTGTAATAAATTATACAAGCTGTTATCTGCGTGTTTTTGTTGCGTTTAGTCTACGAAGAACATAAAATATAAAAAATACGTAACAAGTAATACTACACTTTATATGTGAAAAATATATGGTAATACTACTTTTTATATATGAAAGATGTATAGTAATATTGTATCTTATATATGAAAAATATGTAGTAATACTATTCTTTATATATGTAAGATCTATAGTAATACTATAATTTATATATGAAAGATGTATAGTAATACTATATTTTATATATGAAAAATATATAATAATACTCTACTTTATATATGAAAAATATATAGTAATACTATACTTTGTATATGAAAGATGTATAGTAATACTGTATTTTTTATATGAAAAATATATAATAATACTATACTTAATGTATGACAAATATATAGTGATACTTTACTTTATGAATGAAATATATATAGTAATACTATATATGTAGAAAATATATAGTAATACTAAACTCTATGTATGAAAGATCTATAGTAGTACTATACTTTATATATGAAAAATATATAGTAATACTATACATTATATATGAAAGATGTATAGTAATACTATACTATATGTATGTAAGATATATAGTAATACTATATATATGAAAGATATATAGTAATACTATACTTCATGTACGAAAGATGTATAGTAATACTATACTTTATATATGAAAAATATATACTAATACAATACATTATATATGAAAGATGTATAGTAATACTATACTTTATGTATGAAAGATGTACAGTAATACTATAATTTATATATGAAAATATATACTAATACCATACATTATATATGAAAGATGTATAGTAATATTATACTTTATATATGAAAGATATATAGTAATACTATGCTTTATATATGAAAAATATATAGTAATACTATACTTTATGTATGAAAGATATATAGCAGTACTATATATTATGTATGAAAGATATATAGTAATACTATACTTTATGTATGAAAGATATATAGTAATACTATACTTTATGTATGAAAGATATATTGTAATAATTTACTTTATATATGAAAGATATATAGTAATACTATTCTTTATATATGAAAGATGTATAGTAATATTGTACTTTATATATGAAAAATATGTAGTAATACTATACTTTATATATGTAAGATCTATAGTAATACTATACTTTATGTATGAAGAATTTATAGTAATACTATACTTTATATATGAAAGAATATAGTAATATCATACATTATATATCAAAAATATATTGTATAACTATACTCTATATATCGAATATTATATACTATACTTTATATATGAAAAATATATGGTAATACTATACTTTATATGTGAAAAATTAGAGTAATACTATATTTTATATATGAAAGATCTATAGTAATATTATAATTTATATATGAAAGAGGTATAGTAATACCATACTTTATAAATGAAAAATATATGGCGATACTTTACGTTATATATGAAAAGTTTATATTAATACTGTACTTTATACATGAAAAATATGTAGTAATACTATTCTTTTATATGAAAGATATATAGTAATACTATACTTTATAAATGAAAAATGTATAATAATACTATACATTATATATAAAAAATATATGGTAATACTATACTTTATGTATAAAAATACAGAGTAATAATATACTTAAAATATGAAAAATTTATAGTAATACTATACTTTATATACGAAAAATATATAGTAATACTATACTTTATATATGAAAGATATGTTGTAATAGTATACTTTAAATATGTAAGATATGTAGTAATACAAAACTTTATATATGAAAAATATATGGTAATACTATATTTTATATACGAAAGATTATAGTAATACTCTACTTTATATATGAGAAATATGTAGTAATACTATACTTTAAATATAGAAGATATGTAGTTATACTATACGTTATATATGAAAAATATATAGTAATAATATACTTTCTATGTGAAAGATGTATAGTAATACTATAGTTTTTATGTGAAAAATATATGGTAATACTATAATTTATATATGAATGATTATAGTAATACTATACTTTTTATATGAAAGATCTATAGTAATACTGTACTTTATATATGAAAGATGTTTAGAAATACTATACTTTATATATGAAAAGTATGTGGTAATACTATACTTTATATATGAAAGATTATACTAATACTATATTTTATATATGAAAGATGTATAGTAATACTATACTTTTTATATGAAAAAAATATATAGTAATACTACTCTTTATATATGAAAGATTATAGTAATACTGTACTTTATATATGAAAAATATGTAGTAATACTATACTTTATATAGGAAAGATATATAGTAATACTATACTTTATATATGAAAAATACATATTAATACTACTCTTTTTATATGAAAAATATATGGTAATACTATTTTTATATATGAAAGATTATTGTAATACTCGATTTTCTATAGGAAAGATTTATTGTAATACTATACTTTTTATATGAAAGATGTATATTGATACTATATTTTATATATGAAAAATATATGGTAATACTATACTTTATATATGAAAAACATATAGTAATACTATACTTTATATATGAAAAAATATAGTAATACCATACATTATATATCAAAAATATATTGTATAACTATACTCTATATATCGAATATTATATACTATACTTTATATATGAAAAATATATGGTAATACTATACTTTATATGTGAAAGATTAGAGTAATATTATATTTTATATATGAAAGATCTATAGTAATATTATAATTTATATATGAAAGATGTATAGTAATACTATACTTTATAAATGAAAAATATATGGTGATACTATACGTTATATATGAAAAGTTTATATTAATACTGAACTTTATACATGAAAAATATGTAGTAATACTATTCTTTTATATGAAAGATATATAGTAATTCTATACTTTATAAATAAAAGATGTATAATAATACTATACATTATATATAAAAAATATATGGTAATACTATACTTTATGTATAAAAAAAACAGAGTAATACTATACTTAAAATATGAAAAATTTATAGTAATACTATACTTTATATACGAAAAATATATAGTAATACTATACTTTATATATATAAGATATGTAGTAATAGTGTACTTTAAATATGTAAGATATGTAGTAATACTATACTTTATGTATGAAAAGATATAGTAATACTGTACTTTATATATGAAAGATGTATAGTAATACTATACTTTATATATGGAAAATATATATTAATACTATTTTTTTTATGAAATATATGTAGTAATACTATACTTTAAATATGAAAGATATGTAGTTATACTATACGTTATATATGAAAAATATATAGTAATAATATACTTTCTATGTGAAAGATCTATAGTAATACTATAGTTTTTATATGAAAAATATATGGTAATACTATAATTTATATATGAATGAATATAGTAATACTATACTTTATATATGAAAGATCTATAGTAATACTGTACTTTATATATGAAAAATATATATTATTACTATACTTTATATATGAAAGATGTTTAGTAATACTATACTTTATACATGAAAATTATATGGTAATGCTATACTTTATATATGAATATTTATACTAATACTATATTTTATATATGAAAGATGTATAGTAATACTATACTTTTTATATGAAAAATATATGGTAATACTATAATTTATATATGAAAGATTATAGTAATACTGTACTTTATATATGAAAAATATATATTATTACTATACTTTATATAGGAAAGATATATAGTAATACTATACTTTATATATGAAAGGTGTTTAATAATACTATACTTTATATATGAAAAATATAAAGTAATAATATACTTAAAATATGAAAAATATATAGTAATACTGTACTTGATATATGAAAAATATATGGTAATACTATACTTTATATATAAATGATTATAGTAATACTATACTTTATATATGAAAGATCTATAGTAATACTGTACTTTATATATGAAAGATGTTTAGTAATACTATACTTTATACATGAAAAGTATGTGGTAATACTATACTTTATATATAAAAGATTATACTAATACTATATTTTATATATGAAAGATGTATAGTAATACTATACTTTTTATATGAAAAAAATATATGGTAATACTACTCTTTATATATGAAAGATTATAGTAATACTGTACTTTATATATGAAAAATATGTAGTAATACTATACTTTATATAGGAAAGATATATAGTAATACAATACTTTATATATGAAAGATGTATAATAATACTTTACTTTATATATGAAAAATATAGAGTAATACAATATTTAAAATATGAAATATTTGTAGTAATAGTATACTTTATATTTTGAAAAAGATATAGTAATACTATACTTTATATATGAAAGATAGGTAGTAGTGCTATACTTTAAAAATGAAATATCTGTAGTAATACTATACTTTATATATGAAAAATACATATTAATACTACTCTTTTTATATGAAAAATATATGGTAATACTATTTTTATATATGAAAGATTATTGTAATACTCGATTTTCTATAGGAAAGATTTATTGTAATACTATACTTTTTATATGAAAGATGTATATTGATACTATATTTTATATATGAAAAATATATGGTAATACTATACTTTATATATGAAAAACATATAGTAATACTATACTTTATATATGAAAAAATATAGTAATACCATACATTATATATCAAAAATATATTGTATAACTATACTCTATATATCGAATATTATATACTATACTTTATATATGAAAAATATATGGTAATACTATACTTTATATGTGAAAGATTAGAGTAATATTATATTTTATATATGAAAGATCTATAGTAATATTATAATTTATATATGAAAGATGTATAGTAATACTATACTTTATAAATGAAAAATATATGGTGATACTATACGTTATATATGAAAAGTTTATATTAATACTGAACTTTATACATGAAAAATATGTAGTAATACTATTCTTTTATATGAAAGATATATAGTAATTCTATACTTTATAAATAAAAGATGTATAATAATACTATACATTATATATAAAAAATATATGGTAATACTATACTTTATATATGAAAGATTACACTAATACTATATTTTATATATGAAAGATGTATAGTAATACTATACTTTTTATATGAAAAATATATGGTAATACTAAAATTTATATATGAAAGATTATAGTAATACTGTACTTTAAATATGAAAGATATGTAGTAATACTATACTTTATATATGAAAAATATATAGAATACTACCCTTTATATATGAGAAATATATGGTAATACTATACTTTATATATGAAAGATAGGTAGTAATACTATACTTTATATATGAAAAATATATAGTGATAGTCAACTTTATGAATGAAATATATTTAGTAATACTATACTTTATATATGAAAAATAATAGTAGTACTATACTTTATGCATGAAAGATGTGTAGTATGTTATGTATACGTGTAAATATTTTGTAAACGTCAACATGTTGTGTTGTGTTTAAATTTTAATTTCTATTTTTCATTTTTCCATATTTATATTATTGTTTCGAAGTTTAAACTAATATTTCGTTATTCATCTAGGGTAACATTTAGAATTTTCTTGAATTAAGTAGACCAATCATATGTTTGTAAATGAAGTGCTTGTGACTACGTGTCTAGACGTGTAGTCTCGTGCAAGAATGGACATGCGTGGATTGCTCTGGAGACCTGTAAAATTTTCGCGGTCTTTCGGGGAGTTTTGGCCTACAATATATAAAGAGACGAAGATGCGAGAGACAGGAGAGATATTCAGTCATTAGTTTTATTCGAAGAAAAAAAAGTGAGATTCAGACATCAGTTTTATTTCAAAAGAAGAGAGTCAGTTATTTGAGAAAGATTAAGTGTTTGCTGTGATTATTCAACTTGGAGTTGTTACTGAAGTTAGATCTACGGAAGCTGTGATTTTATTTCGTCAATCTCTACGATTCATCTGAATTACTGCTTGTGCTGAGAGTCGGCGAATTTATTGAACTGTGAACTGTTTCTGAACTTCTTCATTTAAGCTTCGGAATTTCTTCGTGGGACCAAATTCTTACCCTAGACTGGAATTTGAGACTTTCATTTTAGATGATTATATTAGATACAGACCAATTCCATTTTGTACTGTGATTAATTTTGAAGTTTGAAACTAGTATTATTTTGTTTTGTAATTAATTTCGAATGTTGTAACTTAATATCTGTCACTGTTATTATATAATTTATGTTATATCTAATATATTTGTTAAAAGTTTAGTGTAATAAATTATACAAGCTGTTATCTGCGTGTTTTTGTTGCGTTTAGTCTACGAAGAACATAAAATATAAAAAATACGTAACAAGTAATACTACACTTTATATGTGAAAAATATATGGTAATACTACTTTTTATATATGAAAGATGTATAGTAATATTGTATCTTATATATGAAAAATATGTAGTAATACTATTCTTTATATATGTAAGATCTATAGTAATACTATAATTTATATATGAAAGATGTATAGTAATACTATATTTTATATATGAAAAATATATAATAATACTCTACTTTATATATGAAAAATATATAGTAATACTATACTTTGTATATGAAAGATGTATAGTAATACTGTATTTTTTATATGAAAAATATATAATAATACTATACTTAATGTATGACAAATATATAGTGATACTTTACTTTATGAATGAAATATATATAGTAATACTATATATGTAGAAAATATATAGTAATACTAAACTCTATGTATGAAAGATCTATAGTAGTACTATACTTTATATATGAAAAATATATAGTAATACTATACATTATATATGAAAGATGTATAGTAATACTATACTATATGTATGTAAGATATATAGTAATACTATATATATGAAAGATATATAGTAATACTATACTTCATGTACGAAAGATGTATAGTAATACTATACTTTATATATGAAAAATATATACTAATACAATACATTATATATGAAAGATGTATAGTAATACTATACTTTATGTATGAAAGATGTACAGTAATACTATAATTTATATATGAAAATATATACTAATACCATACATTATATATGAAAGATGTATAGTAATATTATACTTTATATATGAAAGATATATAGTAATACTATGCTTTATATATGAAAAATATATAGTAATACTATACTTTATGTATGAAAGATATATAGCAGTACTATATATTATGTATGAAAGATATATAGTAATACTATACTTTATGTATGAAAGATATATAGTAATACTATACTTTATGTATGAAAGATATATTGTAATAATTTACTTTATATATGAAAGATATATAGTAATACTATTCTTTATATATGAAAGATGTATAGTAATATTGTACTTTATATATGAAAAATATGTAGTAATACTATACTTTATATATGTAAGATCTATAGTAATACTATACTTTATGTATGAAGAATTTATAGTAATACTATACTTTATATATGAAAGAATATAGTAATATCATACATTATATATCAAAAATATATTGTATAACTATACTCTATATATCGAATATTATATACTATACTTTATATATGAAAAATATATGGTAATACTATACTTTATATGTGAAAAATTAGAGTAATACTATATTTTATATATGAAAGATCTATAGTAATATTATAATTTATATATGAAAGAGGTATAGTAATACCATACTTTATAAATGAAAAATATATGGCGATACTTTACGTTATATATGAAAAGTTTATATTAATACTGTACTTTATACATGAAAAATATGTAGTAATACTATTCTTTTATATGAAAGATATATAGTAATACTATACTTTATAAATGAAAAATGTATAATAATACTATACATTATATATAAAAAATATATGGTAATACTATACTTTATGTATAAAAAATACAGAGTAATAATATACTTAAAATATGAAAAATTTATAGTAATACTATACTTTATATACGAAAAATATATAGTAATACTATACTTTATATATGAAAGATATGTTGTAATAGTATACTTTAAATATGTAAGATATGTAGTAATACAAAACTTTATATATGAAAAATATATGGTAATACTATACTTTATATACGAAAGATTATAGTAATACTCTACTTTATATATGAGAAATATGTAGTAATACTATACTTTAAATATAGAAGATATGTAGTTATACTATACGTTATATATGAAAAATATATAGTAATAATATACTTTCTATGTGAAAGATCTATAGTAATACTATAGTTTTTATGTGAAAAATATATGGTAATACTATAATTTATATATGAATGATTATAGTAATACTATACTTTTTATATGAAAGATCTATAGTAATACTGTACTTTATATATGAAAGATGTTTAGAAATACTATACTTTATATATGAAAAGTATGTGGTAATACTATACTTTATATATGAAAGATTATACTAATACTATATTTTATATATGAAAGATGTATAGTAATACTATACTTTTTATATGAAAAAAATATATGGTAATACTACTCTTTATATATGAAAGATTATAGTAATACTGTACTTTATATATGAAAAATATGTAGTAATACTATACTTTATATAGGAAAGATATATAGTAATACAATACTTTATATATGAAAGATGTATAATAATACTTTACTTTATATATGAAAAATATAGAGTAATACAATATTTAAAATATGAAATATTTGTAGTAATAGTATACTTTATATTTTGAAAAAGATATAGTAATACTATACTTTATATATGAAAGATAGGTAGTAGTGCTATACTTTAAAAATGAAATATCTGTAGTAATACTATACTTTATATATGAAAAATACATATTAATACTACTCTTTTATATGAAAAATATATGGTAATACTATTTTTATATATGAAAGATTATTGTAATACTCGATTTTCTATAGGAAAGATTTATTGTAATACTATACTTTTTATATGAAAGATGTATATTGATACTATATTTTATATATGAAAAATATATGGTAATACTATACTTTATATATGAAAAACATATAGTAATACTATACTTTATATATGAAAAAATATAGTAATACCATACATTATATATCAAAAATATATTGTATAACTATACTCTATATATCGAATATTATATACTATACTTTATATATGAAAAATATATGGTAATACTATACTTTATATGTGAAAGATTAGAGTAATATTATATTTTATATATGAAAGATCTATAGTAATATTATAATTTATATATGAAAGATGTATAGTAATACTATACTTTATAAATGAAAAATATATGGTGATACTATACGTTATATATGAAAAGTTTATATTAATACTGAACTTTATACATGAAAAATATGTAGTAATACTATTCTTTTATATGAAAGATATATAGTAATTCTATACTTTATAAATAAAGATGTATAATAATACTATACATTATATATAAAAAATATATGGTAATACTATACTTTATGTATAAAAAAAACAGAGTAATACTATACTTAAAATATGAAAAATTTATAGTAATACTATACTTTATATACGAAAAATATATAGTAATACTATACTTTATATATATAAGATATGTAGTAATAGTGTACTTTAAATATGTAAGATATGTAGTAATACTATACTTTATGTATGAAAAGATATAGTAATACTGTACTTTATATATGAAAGATGTATAGTAATACTATACTTTATATATGGAAAATATATATTAATACTATTTTTTTTATGAAATATATGTAGTAATACTATACTTTAAATATGAAAGATATGTAGTTATACTATACGTTATATATGAAAAATATATAGTAATAATATACTTTCTATGTGAAAGATCTATAGTAATACTATAGTTTTTATATGAAAAATATATGGTAATACTATAATTTATATATGAATGATTATAGTAATACTATACTTTATATATGAAAGATCTATAGTAATACTGTACTTTATATATGAAAAATATATATTATTACTATACTTTATATATGAAAGATGTTTAGTAATACTATACTTTATACATGAAAATTATATGGTAATGCTATACTTTATATATGAATATTTATACTAATACTATATTTTATATATGAAAGATGTATAGTAATACTATACTTTTTATATGAAAAATATATGGTAATACTATAATTTATATATGAAAGATTATAGTAATACTGTACTTTATATATGAAAAATATATATTATTACTATACTTTATATAGGAAAGATATATAGTAATACTATACTTTATATATGAAAGGTGTTTAATAATACTATACTTTATATATGAAAAATATAAAGTAATAATATACTTAAAATATGAAAAATATATAGTAATACTGTACTTGATATATGAAAAATATATGGTAATACTATACTTTATATATAAATGATTATAGTAATACTATACTTTATATATGAAAGATCTATAGTAATACTGTACTTTATATATGAAAGATGTTTAGTAATACTATACTTTATACATGAAAAGTATGTGGTAATACTATACTTTATATATAAAAGATTATACTAATACTATATTTTATATATGAAAGATGTATAGTAATACTATACTTTTTATATGAAAAAAATATATGGTAATACTACTCTTTATATATGAAAGATTATAGTAATACTGTACTTTATATATGAAAAATATGTAGTAATACTATACTTTATATAGGAAAGATATATAGTAATACAATACTTTATATATGAAAGATGTATAATAATACTTTACTTTATATATGAAAAATATAGAGTAATACAATATTTAAAATATGAAATATTTGTAGTAATAGTATACTTTATATTTTGAAAAAGATATAGTAATACTATACTTTATATATGAAAGATAGGTAGTAGTGCTATACTTTAAAAATGAAATATCTGTAGTAATACTATACTTTATATATGAAAAATACATATTAATACTACTCTTTTTATATGAAAAATATATGGTAATACTATTTTTATATATGAAAGATTATTGTAATACTCGATTTTCTATAGGAAAGATTTATTGTAATACTATACTTTTTATATGAAAGATGTATATTGATACTATATTTTATATATGAAAAATATATGGTAATACTATACTTTATATATGAAAAACATATAGTAATACTATACTTTATATATGAAAAAATATAGTAATACCATACATTATATATCAAAAATATATTGTATAACTATACTCTATATATCGAATATTATATACTATACTTTATATATGAAAAATATATGGTAATACTATACTTTATATGTGAAAGATTAGAGTAATATTATATTTTATATATGAAAGATCTATAGTAATATTATAATTTATATATGAAAGATGTATAGTAATACTATACTTTATAAATGAAAAATATATGGTGATACTATACGTTATATATGAAAAGTTTATATTAATACTGAACTTTATACATGAAAAATATGTAGTAATACTATTCTTTTATATGAAAGATATATAGTAATTCTATACTTTATAAATAAAAGATGTATAATAATACTATACATTATATATAAAAAATATATGGTAATACTATACTTTATATATGAAAGATTATACTAATACTATATTTTATATATGAAAGATGTATAGTAATACTATACTTTTTATATGAAAAATATATGGTAATACTAAAATTTATATATGAAAGATTATAGTAATACTGTACTTTAAATATGAAAGATATGTAGTAATACTATACTTTATATATGAAAAATATATAGAATACTACCCTTTATATATGAGAAATATATGGTAATACTATACTTTATATATGAAAGATAGGTAGTAATACTATACTTTATATATGAAAAATATATAGTGATAGTCAACTTTATGAATGAAATATATTTAGTAATACTATACTTTATATATGAAAAATAATAGTAGTACTATACTTTATGCATGAAAGATGTGTAGTATGTTATGTATACGTGTAAATATTTTGTAAACGTCAACATGTTGTGTTGTGTTTAAATTTTAATTTCTATTTTTCATTTTTCCATATTTATATTATTGTTTCGAAGTTTAAACTAATATTTCGTTATTCATCTAGGGTAACATTTAGAATTTTCTTGAATTAAGTAGACCAATCATATGTTTGTAAATGAAGTGCTTGTGACTACGTGTCTAGACGTGTAGTCTCGTGCAAGAATGGACATGCGTGGATTGCTCTGGAGACCTGTAAAATTTTCGCGGTCTTTCGGGGAGTTTTGGCCTACAATATATAAAGAGACGAAGATGCGAGAGACAGGAGAGATATTCAGTCATTAGTTTTATTCGAAGAAAAAAAAGTGAGATTCAGACATCAGTTTTATTTCAAAAGAAGAGAGTCAGTTATTTGAGAAAGATTAAGTGTTTGCTGTGATTATTCAACTTGGAGTTGTTACTGAAGTTAGATCTACGGAAGCTGTGATTTTATTTCGTCAATCTCTACGATTCATCTGAATTACTGCTTGTGCTGAGAGTCGGCGAATTTATTGAACTGTGAACTGTTTCTGAACTTCTTCATTTAAGCTTCGGAATTTCTTCGTGGGACCAAATTCTTACCCTAGACTGGAATTTGAGACTTTCATTTTAGATGATTATATTAGATACAGACCAGTACCATTTTGTACTGTGATTAATTTTGAAGTTTGAAACTAGTATTATTTTGTTTTGTAATTAATTTCGAATGTTGTAACTTAATATCTGTCACTGTTATTATATAATTTATGTTATATCTAATATATTTGTTAATAGTTTAGTGTAATAAATTATACAAGCTGTTATCTGCGTGTTTTTGTTGCGTTTAGTCTACGAAGAACATAAAATATAAAAAATACGTAACAAGTGATACTACACTTTATATGTAAAAAATATATGGTAATACTACTCTTTATATATGAAAGATGTATAGTAATATTGTATCTTATATATGAAAAATATGTAGTAATACTATTCTTTATATATGTAAGATCTATAGTAATACTATACTTTATATATGAAAGATGTATAGTAATACTATATTTTATATATGAAAAATATATAATAATACTCTACTTTATATATGAAAAATATAGTAATACTATACTTGTATATGAAAGATGTATAGAATACTGTATTTTTTATATGAAAAATATATAATAATACTATACTTAATGTATGACAAATATATAGTGATACTTACTTTATGAATGAAATATATATAGTAATACTATATATGTAGAAATATATACTAATACTAACTATGTATGAAAGATATTAGTAATACTATACTTTATATATGAAAATATATAGTAATACTATACTTTATATATGAAAGATGTATAGTAATACTATACTTTATGTATGAAAGATGTATAGTAATACTATACTTTATATATGAAAATATATACTAATACCATACATTATATATGAAAGATGTATAGTAATACTATACTTTATGAAAAGATATATAGTAATACTATGCTTTAGATATGAAAATATATAGTAATATATACTTTATGTATGAAAGATATATAGCATACTATATTATGTATGAAAGTATATAGTAATACTATACTTTATGTATGAAGATTATAGTAATACTATACTTTATGTATGAAAGATATATTGTAATAATTTATTATATATGAAAGAAATATAGTAATACTATTCTTTATATATGAAAGATGTATAGTAATATTGTACTTATATATGAAAAATATGTAGTAATACTATACTTTATATATGTAAGATCTATAGTAATACTATACTTTATGTATGAAGAATTATATAGTAATACTATACTTTATATATGAAAATATATATAATACCATACATTATGTACGAAATATGATAGTAATAGAATACTTTATATATGAAAGATATATAGTAATACTATCTTTATATAGGAAAGATGTATATAATACTATACTTTATTAATGGAAAATAAAGAGTAATAATATACTTAAAATATCAGAAATATGTTGTAATAGTATACTTTATATATGAAAAATGTATAGTAATACTATACTTTTTATATGAAAGATATTTAGTAATACTATACTTTAAATATGAAAGATATGTAGCTATACTATACTTTATATATAAAAAATATATAGTAATACTATACTTTCTACATGAAAGATCTTTAGCAATACTATACTTTTTATATGAAAAATACATGGCAATACTATAATTTATATATGAATGATTATAGTAATACTATACTTTATATATGAAAGATTATATTAATACTGTACTTTATACATGAAAAATATGTAGTAATACTGTACTTTTATATGAAAGATATATAGTAATACTATAATTTATATATGAAAAATATAGACTAATACTATACTTAAAATATGAAAAATATATAGTAACACCGTATTTATATATGAAAAATATATAGTAATACTATACTCTATAAATGAAAGATATGTAGTAATACTATACTTGATATATATGAAAAATATATAGTAATACTACACTTTATATATGAAAAATATATGGTGATACTATTTTTTATATATGAAATATTGTAGTAATACTCTACTTTATATATGAAATATCTATTGTAATACTATACTTTATATATAAAAACGTCTAGTGATACTGTACTTTATATATGAAAAATATATGGTAATACTATACTTTATATATGAAAGATTATAGTAATACCATACATTATATATGAAAAATATATGGTAATACTACATTTTATATATGAAAAATAATCGGAATACTATAATTTTTATATGAAAGATTATAGTAATACCAAACATTATATATGAAAAATATATAGTAATACTATACTTTATATATGAGAGATGTATAATAATACTATACTTTATATATATAAAATATATAGTAATACTATACTTTATATATGAAAGATGTATAGTAATACTATACTTTATATATGAAAAATATATAGTAATACTATACTTTATATATGAAAGATCTATAATAATACTATACTTTATATATGAAAAATGTATAGTAATACTAGACTTTATATATGAAAAATATATGGTAATACTATACTTTATATATGAAATATATATGGTAATACTATACTTTTTATAAAAATATATGGTAATACAAAACTTTATATATCAAAAATTATTGTAATACTATACTTTATATATGAAAAATGTATAGTAATACTAGACTTTATATATGAAAAATATATGGTAATACTATACTTTATATATGAAATATATATGGTAATACTATACTTTAAATATAAAAGAATTTAGTAATACTATACTTTATATATGAAAAATATATGGGAATACAAAACTTTATATGTGAAAAATTATTGTAATACTATACTTTATATATCAAAGATGTATAGTAATACTATAATTTATATATGAAAGATATATAGTAATACTATACTTTATATATGAAACATCTATAATAATACTATACTTTATATATGAATGATGTATAGTAATACTATACTTTATATATGAAAAAAATATGGTAATACTATAATTTATATATGAAAGATTATAGTAATGCTGTACTTAATATATGAAAAATATGTAGTAATACTATTCTTTATATAGGAAAGATATATAGTAATACTATACTTTATATATGAAAAATTTAGAGTAATTCTATACCTAAAATATGAAAAATTTATAGTAATACTATACTTTATATATGAAAAATATATACAGTAATACTATACTTTATATATGAAAGATAGGTAGTAGTGCTATACTTTAAAAATGAAAGATCTGTAGTAATACTATACTTTATATATGAAAAATATATATTAATACTACTTTTTTTATATGAAAAATATATGGTAATTCTATTTTTATATATGAAAGATTATTGTAATACTCTAGTTTATATAAGAAAGATTTATTGTAATACTATACTTTATATATGAAAGATGTATAGTGATACTATATTTTATATATGAAAAATATATGGTAATACTATACTTTATATATGATAAACATATAGTAATACTATACTTTATATATGAAAGAATATAGTAATACCATACATTATATATCAAAAATATATTGTATAACTATACTCTATATATCGAATATTATATACTATAGTTTATGTATGAAAAATATATGGTAATACTATACTTTATATATGAAAGATTATAGTAATACCATACATTATATATGAGAAATATATGGTAATACTACATTTTATATATGAAAAATAATCGGAATACTATAATTTTTATATGAAAGATTATAGTAATACCAAACATTATATATGAAAAATATATAGTAATACTATACTTTATATATGAGAGATGTATAATAATACTATACTTTATATATATAAAATATATAGTAATACTATACTTTATATATGAGAGATGTATAATAATACTATACTTTATATATGAAAAATATATAGTAATACTATACTTTATATATGAAAGACCTATAATAATACTATACTTTATATATGAAAAATGTATAGTAATACTAGACTTTATATATGAAAAATATATGGTAATACTATACTTTATATATGAAAGATTATAGTAATACTATACTTTTTATATGAAAAATATATGGTAATACAAAACTTTATATGTGAAAAATTATTGTAATACTATACTTTATATATCAAAGATGTATAGTAATACTATACTTTATATATGAAAAATATATGGTAATACTATACTTTAAATATAAAAGATTATAGTAATACTGTACTATATATATGAAAAATATATGGTAATACTATACTTTATATATGAAAGATTATAGTAATACTATACTTTATATATGAAAAATATATGGGAATACAAAACTTTATATGTAAAAATTTATTGTAATACTATACTTTATATATCAAAGATGTATAGTAATACTATAATTTATATATGAAAGATATATAGTAATACTATACTTTATATATGAAACATCTATAATAATACTATACTTTATATATGAATGATGTATAGTAATACTATACTTTATATATGAAAAAAATATGGTAATACTATAATTTATATATGAAAGATTATAGTAATGCTGTACTTTATATATGAAAAATATGTAGTAATACTATTCTTTATATAGTAAAGATATATAGTAATACTATACTTTATATATGAAAAATATAGAGTAATTCTATACCTAAAATATGAAAAATTTATAGTAATACTATACTTTATATATGAAAAATATATAGTAATACTATACTTTATATATGAAAGATAGGTAGTAGTGCTATACTTTAAAAATGAAAGATCTGTAGTAATACTATACTTTATATATGAAAAATATATATTAATACTACCCTTTTTATATGAAAAATATATGGTAATTCTATTTTTATATATGAAAGATTATTGTAATACTCTAGTTTATATAGGAAAGATTTATTGTAATACTATACTTTATATATGAAAGATGTATAGTGATACTATATTTTATATATGAAAAATATATGGTAATACTATACTTTATATATGATAAACATATAGTAATACTATACTTTATATATGAAAGAATATAGTAATACCATACATTATATATCAAAAATATATTGTATAACTATACTCTATATATCGAATATTATATACTATAGTTTATGTATGAAAAATATATGGTAATACTATACTTTATATGTGAAAGATTAGAGTAATACTATATTTTATATATGAAAGATCTATAGTAATGTTATAATCTATATATGAAAGATGTATAGTAATACTATACTTTATAAATGAAAAATATATGGTGATACTTTACTTTATATATGAAAAGTTTATATTAATACTGTACTTTATACATGAAAAATATGTAGTAATACTATTCTTTTATATGAAAGATTTATAGTAATACTATACTTTATAAATGAAAGATGTATAATAATACTATACATTATATCTGAAAAATATATGGTAATACTATACTTTATGTATAAAAAATACAGAGTAATACTATACTTAAAATATGAAAAATTTATAGTAATACTATACTTTATATACGAAAAATATATAGTAATACTATACTTTATATATGAAAGATATGTAGTAATAGTATACGTTAAATATGTAAGATATGTAGTGATACTATACTTTATGTATGAAAAGATATAGTAATACTATACTGTATAAAGAAAAGAAATATAGTAATACTATACTTTATATACGAAAGATGTATAATAATACTATACTTTATATATGGAAAATATATATTAATACTATTTTTATATGAAATATATGTAGTAATTTTATACTTTAAATATGAAAGATATGTAGTTATACTATACGTTATATATGAAAAATATATAGTAATAATATACTTTCTATGTGAAAGATCTATAGTAATACTATAGTTTTTATATGAAAAATATATGGTAATACTATAATTTATATATGAATAATTACAGTAATGCTATACTTTATATATGAAAGATCATTAGTAATACTGTACTTTATATATGAAAGATGTTTAGTAATACTATACTTTATACATGAAAAGTATGTGGTAATACTATACTTTATATATGAAAGATTATACTAATACTATATTTTATATATGAAAGATGTATAGTAATACTATACTTTTTATATGAAAAATATATGGTAATACTATAATTTATATATGAAAGATTATAGTAATACTGTACTTTAAATATGAAAGATATGTAGTAATACTATACTTTATATATGAAAAATATATAGAATACTGCCCTTTATATATGAGAAATATATGGTAATACTATACTTTATATATGAAAGATAGGTAGTAATACTAAACTTTATATATGAAAAATATATAGTGATACTCAACTTTATGAATGAAATATATTTAGTAATACTATACTTTATATATGAAAAATAATAGTAGTACTATACTTTATGCATGAAAGATGTGTAGTATGTTATGTATACGTGTAAATATTTTGTAAACGTCAACATGTCGTGTTGTGTTTAAATTTTAATTTCTATTTTCATTTTCCATATTTATATTATTGTTTCGAAGTTTAAACTAATATTTCGTTATTCATCTAGGGTAACATTTAGAATTTTCTTGAATTAAGTAGACCAATCATATGTTTGTAAATAAAGTGCTTGTGACTACGTGTCTAGACGTGTAGTCTCGTGCAAGAATGGACATGCGTGGATTGCTCTGGAGACCTGTAGAATTTTCGCGGTCTTTCGGGGCGTTTTGGCCTACAATTTAGAAAGAGACGAAGATGCGAGAGACAGGAGAGATATTCAGACATCAGTTTTTATTCGAAGAAAAGAAAATAGAGATATTCAGTCATTAGTTTTATTCGAAGAAAAAAAAGTGAGATTCAGACATCAGTTTTATTTCAAAAGAAGAGAGTCAGTTATTTGAGAAAGATTAAGTGTTTGCTGTGATTATTCAACTTGGAGTTGTTACTGAAGTTAGATCTACGGAAGCTGTGATTTTATTTCGTCAATCTCTACGATTCATCTGAATTACTGCTTGTGCTGAGAGTCGGCGAATTTATTGAACTGTGAACTGTTTCTGAACTTCTTCATTTAAACTTCAGAATTTCTTCGTGGGACCAAATTCTTACCCTAGACTGGAATTTGAGACTTTCATTTTAGATGATTATATTAGATACAAACCAGTACCATTTTGTACTGTGATTAATTTTGAAGTTTGAAACTAGTATTATTTTGTTTTGTAATTAATTTCGAATGTTGTAACTTAATATCTGTCACTGTTATTATATAATTTATGTTATATCTAATATATTTGTTAAAAGTTTAGTGTAATAAATTATACAAGCTGTTATCTGCGTGATTTTGTTGCGTTTAGTCTACGAAGAACATAAAATATAAAAAATACGTAACAAGTAATACTACACTTTATATGTGAAAAATATATGGTAATACTACTCTTTATATATGAAAGATGTATAGTAATATTGTATCTTATATATGAAAAATATGTAGTAATACTATTCTTTATATATGTAAGATCTATAGTAATACTATACTTTATATATGAAAGATGTATAGTAATACTATATTTTATATATGAAAAATATATAATAATACTCTATATTATATATGAAAAATATATAGTAATACTATACTTTGTATATGAAAGATGTATAGTAATACTGTATTTTTATATGAAAAATATATAATAATACTATACTTAATGTATGACAAATATATAGTGATACTTTACTTTATGAATGAAATATATATAGTAATACTATATATGTAGAAAATATATAGTAATACTAAACTTTATGTATGAAAGATCTATAGTAATACTATACTTTATATATGAAAAATATATAGTAATACTATACATTATATATGAAAGATGTATAGTAATACTATACTATATATTTGTAAGATATATAGTAATACTATATATATGAAAAATATATAGTAATACTATACTTCATGTACGAAAGATGTATAGTAATACTATACTTTATATATGAAAAATATATACTAATACAATACATTATATATGAAAGATGTATAGTAATACTATACTTTATGTATTAAAGATGTATAGTAATACTATAATTTATATATGAAAAATATATACTAATACCATACATTATATATGAAAGATGTATAGTAATATTATACTTTATATATGAAAGATATATAGTAATACTATGCTTTATATATGAAAAATATATAGTAATACTATACTTTATGTATGAAAGATATATAGCAGTACTATATATTATGTATGAAAGATATATAGTAACACTATACTTTATGTATGAAAGATATATAGTAATACTATACTTTATGTATGAAAGATATATTGTAATAATCTACTTTATATATGAAAGATATATAGTAATACTATTCTTTATATATGAAAGATGTATAGTAATATTGTACTTTATATATGAAAAATATGTAGTAATACTATACTTTATATATGTAAGATCTATAGTAATACTATACTTTATGTATGAAGAATTTATAGTAATACTATACTTTATATATGAAAGAATATAGTAATATCATACATTATATATCAAAAATATATTGTATAACTATACTCTATATATCGAATATTATATACTATACTTTATATATGAAAAATATATGGTAATACAAAACTTTATATGTGAAAAATTATTGTAATACTATAATTTATATATCAAAGATGTATAGTAATACTATACTTTATATATAAAAAATATATTGTAATACTATACTATAAATATAAAAGATTATAGTAATACTGTACTATATATATGAAAAATATATGGTAATACTATACTTTATATATGAAAGATTATAGTAATACTATACTTTATATATGAAAAAATATATGGGAATACAAAACTTTATATGTGAAAATTTAATGTAATACTATACTTTATATATCAAAGATGTATAGTAATACTATAATTTATATATGAAAGATATATAGTAATACTATACTTTATATATGAAACATCTATAATAATACTATAATTTATATATGAATGAAGTATAGTAATACTATACTTTATATATGAAAAAAATATGGTAATACTATAATTTATATATGAAAGATTATAGTAATGCTGTACTTTATATATGAAAAATATGTAGTAATACTATTCTTTATATAGGAAAGATATATAGTAATACTATACTTTATATATGAAAAATATAGAGTAATTCTATACCTAAAATATGAAAAATTTATAGTAATACTATACTTTATATATGAAAAATATATAGTAATACTATACTTTATATATGAAAGATAGGTAGTAGTGCTATACTTTAAAAATGAAAGATCTGTAGTAATACTATACTTTATATATGAAAAATATATATTAATACTACCCTTTTTATATGAAAAATATATGGTAATACTATTTTTATATATGAAAGATTATTGTAATACTCTAGTTTATATAGGAAAGATTTATTGTAATACTATACTTTATATATGAAAGATGTATAGTGATACTATATTTTATATATGAAAAATATATGGTAATACTATACTTTATATATGATAAACATATAGTAATACTATACTTTATATATGAAAGAATATAGTAATACCATACATTATATATCAAAAATATATTGTATAACTATACTCTATATATCGAATATTATATACTATACTTTATGTATGAAAAATATATGGTAATACTATACTTTATATGTGAAAGATTAGAGTAATACTATATTTTATATATGAAAGATCTATAGTAATGTTATAATCTATATATGAAAGATGTATAGTAATACTATACTTTATAAATGAAAAATATATGGTGATACTTTACTTTATATATGAAAAGTTTATATTAATACTGTACTTTATACATGAAAAATATGTAGTAATACTATTCTTTTATATGAAAGATTTATAGTAATACTATACTTTATAAATGAAAGATGTATAATAATACTATACATTATATATGAAAAATATATGGTAATACTATACTTTATGTATAAAAAATACAGAGTAATACTATACTTAAAATATGAAAAATTTATAGTAATACTATACTTTATATACGAAAAATATATAGTAATACTATACTTTATATATGAAAGATATGTAGTAATAGTATACGTTAAATATGTAAGATATGTAGTGATACTATACTTTATGTATGAAAAGATATAGTAATACTATACTTTATAAAGAAAAGAAATATAGTAATACTATACTTTATATACGAAAGATGTATAATAATACTATACTTTATATATGGAAAATATATATTAATACTATTTTAATATGAAATATATGTAGTAATTTTATACTTTAAATATGAAAGATATGTAGTTATACTATACGTTATATATGAAAAATATATAGTAATAATATACTTTCTATGTGAAAGATCTATAGTAATACTATAGTTTTTATATGAAAAATATATGGTAATACTATAATTTATATATGAATGATTATAGTAATGCTATACTTTATATATGAAAGATCATTAGTAATACTGTACTTTATATATGAAAGATGTTTAGTAATACTATACTTTATACATGAAAAGTATGTGGTAATACTATACTTTATATATGAAAGATTATACTAATACTATATTTTATATATGAAAGATGTATAGTAATACTATACTTTTTATATGAAAAATATATGGTAATACTATAATTTATATATGAAAGATTATAGTAATACTGTACTTTAAATATGAAAGATATGTAGTAATACTATACTTTATATATGAAAAATATATAGAATACTACCCTTTATATATGAGAAATATATGGTAATACTATACTATTTATATGTAAGATATATAGTAATACTATATATATGAAAGATATATAGTAATACTATACTTCATGTACGAAAGATGTATAGTAATACTATACTTTATATATGAAAAATATATACTAATACAATACATTATATATGAAAGATGTATAGTAATACTATACTTTATGTATGAAAGATGTATAGTAATACTATAATTTATATATGAAAAATATATACTAATACCATACATTATATATGAAAGATGTATAGTAATATTATACTTTATATATGAAAGATATATAGTAATACTATGCTTTATATATGAAAAATATATAGTAATACTATACTTTATGTATGAAAGATATATAGCAGTACTATATATTATGTATGAAAGATATATAGTAATACTATACTTTATGTATGAAAGATATTTAGTAATACTATACTTTAAATATGAAAGATATGTAGCTATACTATACTTTATATATAAAAAATATATAGTAATACTATACTTTCTACATGAAAGATCTTTAGCAATAATATACTTTGTATATGAAAAATACATGGCAATACTATAATTTATATATGAATGATTATAGTAATACTATACTTTATATATGAAAGATTATATTAATACTGTACTTTATACATGAAAAATATGTAGTAATACTGTACTTTTATATGAAAGATATATAGTAATACTATAATTTATATATGAAAAATATAGACTAATACTATACTTAAAATATGAAAAATATATAGTAACACCGTATTTATATATGAAAAATATATAGTAATACTATACTCTATAAATGAAAGATATGTAGTAATACTATACTTGATATATATGAAAAATATATAGTAATACTACACTTTATATATGAAAAATATATGGTAATACTATTTTTTATATATGAAATATTGTAGTAATACTCTACTTTATATATGAAATATCTATTGTAATACTATACTTTATATATAAAAACGTCTAGTGATACTGTACTTTATATATGAAAAATATATGGTAATACTATACTTTATATATGAAAGATTATAGTAATACCATACATTATATATGAAAAATATATGGTAATACTACACTTTATATATGAAAAATAATCGGAATACTATAATTTTTATATGAAAGATTATAGTAATACCAAACATTATATATGAAAAATATATAGTAATACTATACTTTATATATGAGAGATGTATAATAATACTATACTTTATATATATAAATTATATAGTAATACTATACTTTATACATCAAAAATATACAGTAATACAATATTTAAAATATGAAAAATATATAGTAATACTATACTTTATATATGAAAAATATATAGTAATACTATACTTTATATATGAAAGACCTATAATAATACTATACTTTATATATGAAAATTGTATAGTAATACTAGACTTTATATATGAAAGATTATGGTAATACTATACTTTATATATGAAAAATATATGGTAATACAAAACTTTATATGTGAAAAATTTCTGTAATACTATACTTTCTATATCAAAGATGTATAGTAATACTATACTTTATATATGAAAAATATATGGTAATACTATACTTTAAATATAAAAGATTATAGTAATACTGTACTATATATATGAAAAATATATGGTAATACTATACTTAATATATGAAAGATTATAGTAATACTATACTTTATATATGAAAAATATATGGGAATACAAAACTTTATATGTGAAAATTTATTGTAATAGTATACTTTATATATCAAAGATGTATAGTAATACTATAATTTATATATGAAAGATATATAGTAATACTATACTTTATATATGAAACATCTATAATAATACTATACTTTATATATGAATGATGTATAGTAATACTATACTTTATATATGAAAAAAATATGGTAATACTATAATTTATATATGAAAGATTATAGTAATGCTGTACTTTATATATGAAAAATATGTAGTAATACTATTCTTTATATAGGAAAGATATATAGTAATACTATACTTTATATATGAAAAATATAGAGTAATTCTATACCTAAAATATGAAAAATTTATAGTAATACTATACTTTATATATGAAAAATATAGAGTAATACTATACTTTATATATGAAAGATAGGTAGTAGTGCTATACTTTAAAAATGAAAGATCTGTAGTAATACTATACTTTATATATGAAAAATATATATTAATACTACCCTTTTTATATGAAAAATATATGGTAATACTATTTTTATATATGAAAGATTATTGTAATACTATACTTTATATATGAAAGATGTATAGTGATACTATATTTTATATATGAAAAATATATGGTAATACTATACTTTATATATGATAAACATATAGTAATACTATACTTTATATATGAAAGAATATAGTAATACCATACATTATATATCAAAAATATATTGTATAACTATACTCTATATATCGAATATTATATACTATACTATATGTATGAAAAATATATGGTAATACTATACTTTATATGTGAAAGATTAGAGTAATACTATATTTTATATATGAAAGATCTATAGTAATGTTATAATCTATATATGAAAGATGTATAGTAATACTATACTTTATAAATGAAAAATATATGGTGATACTTTACTTTATATATGAAAAGTTTATATTAATACTGTACTTTATACATGAAAAATATGTAGTAATACTATTCTTTTATATGAAAGATTTAAAGTAATACTATACTTTATAAATGAAAGATGTATAATAATACTATACATTATATATGAAAAATATATGGTAATACTATACTTTATGTATAAAAAATACAGAGTAATACTATACTTAAAATATGAAAAATTTATAGTAATACTATACTTTATATACGAAAAATATATTGTAATACTATACTTTATATATGAAAGATATGTAGTAATAGTATACTTTAAATATGTAAGATATGTAGTGATACTATACTTTATGTATGAAAAGATATAGTAATACTATACTTTATATATGAAAGATGTATAGTAATACTATACTTTATATATGAAAGATTATAGTAATACTCTACTTTATATATGAAAAATATGTAGTAATACTATACTTTATAAAGAAAAGAAATATAGTAATACTATACTTTATATACGAAAGATGTATATATAATACTATACTTTATATAGGGAAAATATATATTAATACTATTTTTATATGAAATATATGTAGTAATTTTATACTTTAAATATGAAAGATATGTAGTTATACTATACGTTATATATGAAAAATATATAGTAATAATATACTTTCTATGTGAAAGATCTATAGTAATACTATAGTTTTTATATGAAAAATATATGGTAATACTATAATTTATGTATGAATGATTATAGTAATACTATACTTTATATATGAAAGATCATTAGTAATACTGTACTTTATATATGAAAGATGTTTAGTAATACTATACTTTATACATGAAAAGTATGTGGTAATACTATACTCTATATATGAAAGATTATACTAATACTATATTTTATATATGAAAGATGTATAGTAATACTATACTTTTTATATGAAAAATATATGGTAATACTATAATTTATATATGAAAGATTATTGTAATACTGTACTTTAAATATGAAAGATATGTAGTAATAGTATACTTTATATATGAAAAATATATAGAATACTACCCTTTATATATGAGAAATATATGGTAATACTATACTTTATATATGAAAGATAGGTAGTAATACTATACTTTATATATGAAAAATATATAGTGATACTCAACTTTATGAATGAAATATATTTAGTAATACTATACTTTATATATTAAAAATAATAGTAGTACTATACTTTATGCATGAAAGATGTGTAGTATGTTATGTATACGTGTAAATATTTTGTAAACGTCAACATGTCGTGTTGTGTTTAAATTTTAATTTCTATTTTTCATTTTTCCATATTTATATTATTGTTTCGAAGTTTAAACTAATATTTTGTTATTCATCTAGGGTAACATTTAGAATTTGCTTGAATTAAGTAGACCAATCATTTGTTTGTAAATGAAGTGCTTGTGACTACGTGTCTAGACGTGTAGTCTCGTGCAAGAATGGACATGCGTGGATTGCTCTGGAGACCTGTAGAATTTTCGCGGTCTTTCGGGGCGTTTTGGCCTACAATTTATAAAGAGACGAAGATGCGAGAGACAGGAGAGATATTCAGACATCAGTTTTTATTCGAAGAAAAGAAAATAGAGATATTCAGTCATTAGTTTTATTCGAAGAAAAAAAAGTGAGATTCAGACATCAGTTTTATTTCAAAAGAAGAGAGTCAGTTATTTGAGAAAGATTAAGTGTTTGCTGTGATTATTCAACTTGGAGTTGTTACTGAAGTTAGATCTACGGAAGCTGTGATTTTATTTCGTCAATCTCTACGATTCATCTGAATTACTGCTTGTGCTGAGAGTCGGCGAATTTATTGAACTGTGAACTGTTTCTGAACTTCTTCATTTAAGCTTCGGAATTTCTTCGTGGGACCAAATTCTTACCCTAGACTGGAATTGGAGACTTTCATTTTAGATGATTATATTAGATACAGACCAGTACCATTTTCTACTGTGATTAATTTTGAAGTTTGAAACTAGTATTATTTTGTTTTGTAATTAATTTCGAATGTTGTAACTTAATATCTGTCACTGTTATTATATAATTTATGTTATATCTAATATATTTGTTAAAAGTTTAGTGTAATAAATTATACAAGCTGTTATCTGCGTGTTTTTGTTGCATTTAGTCTACGAAGAACATAAAATATAAAAAATACGTAACAAGTAATACTACACTTTATATGTGAAAAATATATGGTAATACTACTCTTTATATATGAAAGATGTATAGTAATATTAAATCTTATATATGAAAAATATGTAGTAATACTATTCTTTATATATGTAAGATCTATAGTAATACTATACTTTATATATGAAAGATGTATAGTAATACTATATTTTATATATGAAAAATATATAATAATACTCTACTTTATATATGAAAGATGTATAGTAATACTATACTATATATATGTAAGATATATAGTAATACTATATATATGAAAGATATATAGTAATACTATACTTCATGTACGAAAGATGTATAGTAATACTATACTTTATATATGAAAAATATATACTAATACAATACATTATATATGAAAGATGTATAGTAATACTATACTTTATGTATGAAAGATGTATAGTAATACTATAATTTATATATGAAAAATATATACTAATACCATACATTATATATGAAAGATGTATAGTAATATTATACTTTATATATGAAAGACATATAGTAATACTATGCTTTATATATGAAAAATATATAGTAATACTATACTTTATGTATGAAAGATATATAGCAGTACTATATATTATGTATGAAAGATATATAGTAATACTATACTTTATGTATGAAAGATATATAGTAATACTATACTTTTTGTATGAAAGATATATTGTAATAATTTACTTTATATATGAAAGATATATAGTAATACTATTCTTTATATATGAAAGATGTATAGTAATATTGTACTTTATATATGAAAAATATGTAGTAATACTATACTTTATATATGAAAGATCTATAGTAATACTATACTTTATGTATGAAGAATTTATAGTAATACTATACTTTATATATGAAAAATATATAATAATACCATACATTATGTACGAAATATGTATAGTAATAGTATACTTTATATATGAAAGATACATAGTAATACTATTCTTTATATAGGAAAGATGTATAATAATACTATACTTTATATATGGAAAATAAAGAGTAATACTATACTTAA
>CM022402.1:71349022-71414867 GCA_011833715.1 Carcinoscorpius rotundicauda | reverse complement strand
ATAATAAGATAGTATTACAATATACTTTTCATATATAAAGTATAGTATTCTATATATCTTTCATATAATAGTATTACTATGTATCTTTTATATATAAAGTAGAATATTACTATACATCTTTCATATAGAATGTATGGTATTAGTATATATTTTTCATACATAAAGTATAGTATTACTATATATTTTTCATATATAAATTATAGTTTTACTATGTATCTTTCATATATAAAGTATAGTATTACTATACATTTTTCTTACATAATGTAAGGTGTTTATATATATTTTTCATATATAAAGTATAGTATTACTATACATCTTTCATATATAAAGTATAGTGTTACTATAGATCTTACATATATTGGGTATAATATTACTACATATTTTATATATAAAGTACAATATTACTACACATCTTTCATATATAAAGAATAGTATTACTATATATTTTTCACATTTAAAGTGTAGTATTACTTGTTACGTATTTTTTTATGTTTTATGTTCTTTGTAGACTAAACGCAACAAAAACACGCAGATAACAGCTTCTATAATTTATTACACTAAACTCTTAACAAATATAACAGATATAATGTAAATTATATAATAACAGTGACATATATTAAGTTACAACATTCGAAATTAATTACAAAACAAAATAATACTAGTTTCATACTTCAAAATTAATCACAATACAAAATGGTATTGGCCTGTATCTAATATAATGCTCTAAAATAAAAGTCTCAAATTCCAGTCTAGGGTGTGAATTTGGTCCCACGAAGATATTCCGAAGCTTAAATGAAGAAGTTCAGAAACAGTTCACAGTTCAATAAATTCGCTGACTCTCAGCACAAACAGTAATTCAGATGAATCGTAGAGATTGACGAAATAAAATCACAGCTTCCGTAGATCTAACTTCATTCACAAGTCCAAGTTGAATAATCACAGCAAACACTTAATCTTTCTCGAAAACTGACTCTCTTCTTTTGAAATAAAACTGATGTCTGAATCTCACTTTTTTTCTTCAAATAAAACTAATGACTGAATATCTTTCTTTTCTTTTCTTCGAATGAAAACTGATGTCTGAATATCTCTCCTGTCTCTCGCATCTTCGTCTCTTTATATATTGTAGGCCTAAACTCCCCGAAAGACCGCGAAAATTCTACAGGTCTCCAGAGCAATCCACGCATGTCCGTTGTTGCACGAGACTACACGTCTAGACACGTAGTCATCAGCACTTCATATACAAACATATGATTGGTCTACTTAATTGAAGAAAATTCTAAATGTTACCCTAAATGAATAACGAAATATTAGTTTAAACTTCGAAACAAAAATATAAATATGGAAAAATGAAAAATAGAAATTAAAATTTAAACACAACACAACATGTTATCGTTTACAAAATATTTACACGTATACATAACATACTATACACCTTTCATGCATAAAGTATAGTATATCGATATATTTTTCATATATAAAGTATAGTATTACTCTAGATCTTTCGTATATAAAGTATAGTATTACTATATATATTTCATTCATAAAGTTGAGTATCACTATATATTTTTCATATATAAAGTATAGTATTACCATATATCTTTCATATATAAAGTACAGTATTACTATATATCTTTGATATATAAAGTATAATATTACTATATATATTTCATAAAAAAAGTACAGTATTACTATATATTTTTCATATATAAAGTATAGTATTACTATACATTTTTCATAAATAAAGTGTAGTATTACTATATACTTTTCATAAATAAAGTATAGTATTACTATGTATCTTTCATATATAATGTACAGTATTACTATACATCTTTTATACATAAAGAATAGTATTACAATATACTTTTCATATATAAAGTATAGTATTACTATATATCTTTCATATATAATGTATGGTATTACTATATATCTTTCATATATATAGTATTACTATGTATCTTTTATATATAAAGTATAATATTACTATACATCTTTCATATATAATGTATGGTATTAGTATATATTTTTCATATATTTATTATACTATTACTATACATCTTTCATACATAAAGTATAGTATTACTGTACATCTTTCATACATAAAGTATAGTATTACTGTACATCTTTCATACATAAAGTATAGTATTACTATGTATCTTTCATATATATAGTATAGTATCACTATGCATCTTTCATATATAAAGTATAGTATTACTCTATATCTTTCATATATATAGTATTACCATATATTTTTCATATATCAAGTATATTATTACTATATATTTTTCATATATAAAGTATAGTTTTACTATATATCTTTCATACATAAAGTATATTAATTAATATATATTTTTCATATATAAAGTATAGTTTTACTATGTATCTTTCATATATAAAGTATAGTATTACTATACATTTTTCTTACATAATGTAAGGTGTTACTATATATTTTTCATATATAAAGTATAGTATTACTGTACATCTTTCATACATAAAGTATAGTATTACTATGTATCTTTCATATATATAGTATAGTATCACTATGCATCTTTCATATATAAAGTATAGTATTACTCTATATCTTTCATATATATAGTATTACCATATATTTTTCATATATCAAGTATATTATTACTATATATTTTTCATATATAAAGTATAGTTTTACTATATATCTTTCATACATAAAGTATATTAATTAATATATATTTTTCATATATAAAGTATAGTTTTACTATGTATCTTTCATATATAAAGTATAGTATTACTATACATTTTTCTTACATAATGTAAGGTGTTACTATATATTTTTCATATATAAAGTATAGTATTACTATACATCTTTCATATATAAAGTATAGTATTACTATAGATCTTACATATATTGGGTATAGTATTACTACATATTTTATATATAAAGTACAATATTACTATACATCTTTCATATATAAAGAATAGTATTACTATATATTTTTCACATTTAAAGTGTAATATTACTTGTTACGTATTTTTTATGTTTTATGTTCTTCGTAGACTAAACGCAACAAAAACACGCAGATAACAGCTTCTATAATTTATTACACTAAACTCTTAACAAATATAACAGATATAACATAAATTATATAATAACAGTGACAGATATTAAGTTACAACATTCGAAATTAATTACAAAACAAAATAATACTAGTTTCATACTTCAAAATTAATCTCAATACAAAATGATATTGGCCTGTATCTAATATAATGATCTAAAATGAAAGTCTGAAATTCCAGTCTAGGGTGTGAATTTGGTCCCACGAAGAAATTCCGAAGCTTAAATGAAGAACTTCAGAATCAGTTCACAGTTCAATAAATTCGCTGACTCTCAGCACAAGCAGTAATTCAGATGAATCGTAGAGATTGACGAAATAAAATCACAGCTTCCGTAGATCTAACTTCAGTCACAAATCCAAGTTGAATAATCACAGCAAACACTTAATCTTTCTCAAATAACTGACTCTTTTCTTTTGAAATAAAACTGATGTCTGAATCTCACTTTTTTTCTTCAAATAAAACTAATGACTGAATATCTCTATTTTCTTTTCTTCGAATGAAAACTGATGTCTGAATATCTCTCCTGTCTCTCGCATCTTCGTCTCTTTATATATTGTAGGCCTAAACTCCCCGAAAGACCGCGAAAATTCTACAGGTCTCCAGAGCAATCCACGCATGTCCGTTGTTGCACGAGACTACACGTCTAGACACGTTGTCACCAGCACTTCATTTACAAACATATGATTGGTCTACTTAATTCAAGAAAATTCTAAATGTTACCCTAAATGAATAACGAAATATTAGTTTAAACTTCGAAACAAAAATATAAATATGGAAAAATGAAAAATAGAAATTAAAATTTAAACACAACACGACATGTTATTATCGTTTACAAAATATTTACACGTATACATAACATACTATACATCTTTCATTCATAAAGTTGAGTATCACTATATATTTTTCATATATAAAGTATAGTATTACTACATATCTTTCATATATAAAGTATAGTATTACCATATATTTTTCATATATAAAGGGTAGTATTAGTATATATTTTTCATATATAAAGTATAGTATTACTACATATCTTTCATATTTAAAGTATAGTACTACTACATATCTTTCATATAGAAAGTATAGTATTACTATATATTTTTCATATATAAAGTGTACTATTACTATATATTTTTCATATTTTAAGCATATTATTACTCTATACTTGTCATATATAAAGTATAGTATTATTATACATTTTTCATATATAAAGTATAGTATTACTATATATCTTTCCTATATAAAGTATAGTTTTACTACATATTTTTCATGTATAAAGTACAGTGTTACTGTAATCTTTCATATATAAATTATTGCATTACCATATATTTTTCATATATAAAGTATAGCATTACTATACATCTTTCTTTTATAAAATATAGTATTAGTATAATCTTTCATATATAAAGTATAGTATTATCGCATATTTTTCATATATAAAGTATAGTATTACTATACATCTTTCATATATAAAGCATAGTATTACTATAGATCTTTCATATATAAGGTATAGTATTACCATAAATTTTTCATATATCAAGTACAGTATTACTATATATTTTCTCATATTTTAAGTATAGTATTATTCTATATTTTTCATATATAAAGTACAGTATTACTAAACATCTTTCATATATGAAGTACAGTATTACTATAGATTTTTCATATATAAGGTATAGTATTACTATAATCATTCATATATAAATTATAGTATTACCAAATATTTTTTTAATATAAAAAGTATAGCATTACTATATATTTTTCATATATAACGTACAGTATAACTACATAACTTTCATATTAAAAGTATAGTATTACTATATATTTTTCATATATAAAGTATACTATCACTACATTTTTTTCATGTTTTAAGTATAGTATTACTCTATATTTAACATATATAAAGTATAGTATTATTATTCATCTTTCGTATATAAAGTATAGTATTACTATATATCTTTTCTTTATAAAGTATAGTATTACTACATATTATTCATATATAAGTAGAGTATTACTATAGATCTTTCATATATAAAGTAGAGTGTTTTTATACATCTTTCATACATAAAGTACAGTATTACTATAGATCTTTCATATATAAAGTATAGTATTACTACATCTTTTCATATATAAAGTATAGTATTACTACATATCTTTCATATTTAAAGTATACTATTGCTACATATCTTTCATATATAATGTATAGTATTACTATATATCTTTCATTTTTAATGTATGGTATTACTATGTATCTTTCATATATATAGTATAGTATTATTATACATCTTTCATATATAAAGTATAGTATTACTATATATCTTTCATATATATAGTATTACCATATATTTTTCATATGTCAGGTATATTTTTACTATACATTTTTCATACATAAAGTATAGTTTTACCATATATCTTTCATACATAAATTATAGTATTATTATATATTTTCCATATATAAAGTATAGTTTTACCATGTATCTTTCATATATAAAGTATAGTATTTTTATATATCTTTCCTATATAAACTAGAGTATTACAATAATATTTCATTTATAAACATAGTATTACCATATATTTTTCATATAAAAAGGGTAGTATTAATATATAATTTTCATATATAAAGTATAGTATTACTACAGATCTTTCATTGTTAAAGTATAGTACTACCACCTATCTTTCATATATAAAGTATAGTATTACTCTATATTTTTCATATATAAAGTATAGTATTATTATACATCTTTCATATATAAAGTATAGTATTTTTATATATCTTTCCTATATAAACTATAGTATTACTACATATTTTTCATATATAAAGTACAGTATTACTATAATCTTTCATATGTAAATTATAGTATTACCATATTTTTCATATATAAAGTATAGTTTTACTATACATCATTCATATATAAAGTATAGTTTTACTATATATTTTCATATATAAAGTATAGTATTAGTACACATCTTTCATATTTAAAGTATAGTATTATTATATATTTTTCATATTTTAAGTATAGTATTACTCTATATTTTTCATATATAAAGTATAGTATTATTAAACATCTTTCATATATAAAGTATAGTATTACTATATAACTTTCCTATATAAAGTATAGTATTACTACATATTTTTCATGTATAAAGTACAGTATTACTATAATCTTTCAAATATAAATTATAGTATTACCATATATTTTTCATATATAAAGTATAGCATTACTATACATCTTTCAAATATAAATTATAGTATTACCATATATTTTTCATATATAAAGTATAGCATTACTATACATCTTTCATATATAAAATATAGTATTACTATATATCTTTCATATATAAATTATAGTATTACCATATGTTTTTTATATGTAAAATACAGATTACTATAATCTTTCATATTTAAAGTATAGTATTACTATAATCTTTCATATATAAAGTATATTATTACTATACATCTTTGATATATAAAGTATAGTATAACTATAATTTTTGATATATAAAGTATAGTATTACCATATATTTTTCATATATAAAGTATAGTATTACTATACATCATTCATATATAAAGTATAGTATTACTATAATCTTTCATATATAAGGTATAGTATCACCATATATTTTTCATATATAAAGTATAGTATTACTATACATCTTTCATATATAAAGTAAAGTATTACTATAGATCTTTCATATTTAAAGTATATTATTACTACATATCTTTCATATATAAAGTATAGTATTATTATATATTTTTCATATTTTAAGTAATATGTTACTCTATATTTTTCATATATAAAGTATAGTATTACTATATATTTTTTATATATAAAGTATAGTATTATTATACATCTTTCATGTATAAAGTATAGTATTACCATCTACTTTTCATATATAAAGTATAGTATTACAATAGATTTTTCATATATAAAGTAGAGTATTACTATAATCTTTCATATATAAAAAATAGTATTACCATATATTTTTCATATATAATGTGTAGTATTACCATATATTTTTCATATATATCAAGTATTATATTACTACATATTTTTCATATATAAACTTTAGTGTTACTATATTTTTTCATAATTTAAGTATAGAATTCTCTATATTTTTCATATATGAAGTATAGTATTACTATATATTTTTAATGTATAAAGTATAGTATTTTTATAGATCTTTTATATATAAAGTATAGTATTACTACATATCTTTCATATTTAAAGTATAGTATTACTACATATCTTTCATATATAAAGTATAGTATTACTATATATTTTCATATATAAAGTATACTACTGCTATATATTTTTCATATTTTAAGTATTGTGTTACTGTATATTTTTCATATATAAAGTATAGTATTACTATATTTTTTTATATTTAAAGTATAGTATTATTATACATCTTTCATATATAAAGTATAGTATTACCATATATTTTTTATATATAAAGTATAGTATTACTATACAACTTTCATATATAAAGTATTACCATATATTTTTCATATTTCAAGTATATTATTACTATATATTTTACATACATAAAGTGTAGTTTTACCATTTATTGTTCATATATAAAGGGTAGTATTACTATATATTTTTCATATATAAAGTATAGTATTACTACATATCTTTCATATTTAAAGTATAGTACTACTACATATCTTTCATATAGAAAGTATAGTTTTACTATATATTTTTCATATATAAAGTATACTATTACTATAATTTTTCATATTTTAAGTATATTATTACTCTATACTTGTCATATATAAAGTATAGTATTATTATAATTTTTCATATATAAAGTATAGTATTACTATATATCTTTCCTATATAAAGTATAGTATTACTACATATTTTTCATGTATAAAGTACAGTATTATTATAATCTTTCATATATAAATTATAGTATTACCATATATTTTTTAATATAAAAAGTATAGTATTAGTATAGATCTTTCATATATAAAGTATAGCATTACCATATATTTTTCATATATAAAGTATAGCATTACTATACATCTTTCATATATAAAATATAGTAGTAGTAAATCTTTGATATATAAAGTATAGTATTACCACATATTTTTCATATATAAAGTACGGTATTACTATAATCTTTCGTATGTAAATTATAGTATTACAATATTTTTTTCATATATAAAGTATAGTATTACTATACATCATTCATATATAAAGTATAGTATTACTATACATCATTCATATATGAAGTATAGTATTACTATAGATCTTTCATATATAAAGTATAGTATTACAATACACTATTATACATTACCTGTACATTACTATACATTACTTTATATTACTATACATTACTGTACATTACTATACATTACCTTTACAGTGTTCCCTCGGCACTTCGCGGATTTCTTTCGCGGCTTCACCATTTCGCGGGCTCGACCGACCCCCACACTTATATATATATATACATATATATAAAATAATAAACATTAATCTAAAATATAGCATTAATACCATTAAAATATTAAAAATAAATATAATTAATAGTGGTAAAAAAAAACATGTTTATTTTGAGATATAAACATATATTTGAGTTTATAACAGTGTAAAAACGGAAACAGAACCAACTGGAAAGGCTATAGATTACGCATTGTGCGTCCGCGAAGGCAACGCGAGATCCAGCCGAGCAAGAAAGAAAGAGTACCGGTGGCAAGTACTGTTCCTGAAGTTGTAACGACCGACAAGAAATTGTCGATTCACCTTCCACAGAAGAGGAAGTGGTTTTTGTTTTTTTTTTGTTTTGAATTAAGCACAAAGCTACACAATGGGCTATCCGTGCTCTGCCCACCACGGGTATCGAAACCCGGATTTTAGCGTGTAAGTCCGCAGACATACCGCTGAGCCACTGGGGGCAGAGGAAGTGGTGTCCCCCGGAAAGACACCACCTGCTGAAGATATGTAATTTTTAATTTTAAGGCTTAATATCTTAATAATTGTTCTTATTATTTCAGCAATAATGAACAGTAATGTAATGAGAGGGTTAAATAGTTGTACAGGGAGGGTTTTAAAAGTCTAAATGCACATAAATATATACGTAAAAATCGGCAATCATACTTCGCGGAAAATCTCCTTTCGCGGGGGGTTTTGGAACACATCTACCGCGATACACGAGGAAACACTGTATATCTTTCATACCTTCGACGTAGTTAAATTGTTCTTTTCAGAAAATCTTTTCAAATAAATGGCACAAAAGCAAAGAAACTAAGACAAATTACTTCGTTAAATGTTACTAAGTAAAAATATTGTTTGCGAACCTCAGATAACATTGTAAAACACTCAAACCAGATTTAGTAGTGGGTGAATATCGTATACCACAGTTTACTGTCACAGGTTTAAGTGTTAATGGTTACTATGGTCACTGGGTATTAGAGAATAGTGTGATCAAATCTGTTATCACCAAAATAAAACTTTGTAAACCACAATGGTTCTGAAGTTAGTGTTTGCAGAAGACACTAATAAGAAGGTAATATCAGAATTCTACTCACGCGCACTGAGTGTCCAGTTCTTCCTCAGTTTGAGCAACATTGTCGTCTTGGTTGACCAGTAGAGTGGCGGCACATACATCAAGTTCTCTCATGTGACAATTCTGGGAGTACACCTGGTATGTCGCTAAAATAGAGATGACATAAGAGTAGGTTCTTGTAAATAACCACGAGTTTCAGTTTTGTTTTCACTCGTCAGGTACAACTGAAACACTCTAATCTTCCTTCAGAACATGAAATGTGTATTCGTGAAACTTGTATCAAAAACATGATACAAAAAGTCTGATAGATATAGAATATCACGTCAGTTGTATTTACATTAATTTGGATGATATAAATATGTGTATATACGCCAGTACACGTATTTGCACGTGAAACTGTGTGGTTATCTTCAACATATGTTTTTAGATCATAAGTGAAAAGTCCATGAGTGTTTATTTATAGCATTCTGTAAACAAATATTGCAACAATCAAAATAAAATTCTTCATGACGAAAATTAAACTTACACGTGATTGTATTTACAGTGTTAGACAGTGAATCCTGAGACTAAATCTCTAAATGTTTTTCAAGTGTAAAAATAAAGAAGATTAACCATTGTATGTGGGACTTCATGAGTCGGTTGGATTGTTCGTATCTCACTAGTATACAAGGTAGAAGGCTGAATCATACACACATTCGACACGTGTCTGTCACATGTATGAATAACCAACAGTTTATTGTTGAAAAGCTTTCATTGTTGTTATTTGTATTTTTGTTTCTCTCAATAATGACGTAGTTAATTTTAAAATCATTTTATATATGAGAGAAGTAAGAATCATTTGGTCTGATTAGAAATTGACAAAAATAATCTTGACACGCCTTAAAGTATAAAGCTGTTCTCAAGGAAGAAGTAAAAGAAAGTGTCATACGTGTTTTACACATCAAATAGTAAATTACTCAATAATTATTTATACTGAGTATTGCAGCGTGAAAACACGTAAATTCTCCCGGTATGACGAAATGCATAATATGATAGCCAATGAGATTTCTCAATACGAAAAAGAACAAGCTGAACAAACTTGACGTCATACTGACGAATATTGATATTCATACACGTATTTGTTTAAAGTAAGGTTAGTTCAGTGAGTTTTATAACAACAAAAAACGTTTTATCTAAGTAGGTCAGAAGAACTAAACATTTTCAAAGCTCAGTTTGCCTTGAATTAAACAAGAAATTATTAAGGAAAGTAAATACTGAAATTCGAAGAAAAGATAAAAACTAAACTTGTTGACTATCTCAACCAGTTTCTGAAATTTGGGTGCTACCGAAACCCATAACAGATTCCACGCGTTTTTCCTTTCCTTTTATCATGTTAATGGGCTAAATTTTTCACATACTAAGTCACTGGAAAGTAATAATACTATTATTCAATTGCTAATATAACAATGATATTAGTCCAGTGATGAAGAAGATTTTTTTTAAGTTTTCCTTTTATTAACAGTTACACACAATATAAAATTAGTTTGTTTGTTTTTGAATTTTGTGCATAGCTACACTAGGGCTATCTGGATTAACTGTCCCTAATTTAGCAGTGTAAGACTAGAGAGACAACAGTCATCCACTGGTAACTCTTCAGTTACTCTTTAAGCAGCGAGTAGTGGAATTGATCGTCACATTATATAACCTCCATTGCTGAAAGAGCTAGCATGTTTGATGACTGGGATTCGATTCTACGAGCCTGAGATTACGAATTGAGCGTTCTAGCCACCTGGCGATCCGTTTTTTTGCATATAAAATTCTCAACAAGTGGGTTTCTCGACATCACTGAATATAGTATGATTGAAGTGTTGCAAGATAAACATGATGGACCCCAATCTTTAGCACACAGAATTCTGTGAATTTTCTTTAAATTAATTGGATTAATTAATTGAAATCACTGTATATGCTGTGAACTATATTTTTAATTAAGTTTAGGTGATTACAATAATTTCAGTTTGAAATATTTTCAATGTTCTTTACCATAAAGTCTTTAGGAATGAAGAGTTTATTCAATCTCCAACATAAGCATTGTTGTTTTTCTAATTAGTATTCTGTGTTTTGTACAAAACTAGAATAATGAAATTTTTAACTGCCACCAAAAAAGCTTGAAATATATGTCATGGTGGTCTCTTATCCCTCCAATAGCTCAGCGGTATCTCTGCGGACTTACACGCTAAAATCCGGGTTTCGATACCGTAGTGGGCAAAGCACAGATAGCCCATTGTGTAGTTTTGCGCTTAATTCAAAACAACAACAACAAGTGGTCTCTTATCACTAAAACGGTCTAATCTCCAGACGTTATCCTTAAGGATACTGGTGCCAGTCAAGTTTCTATAAGGACATTGTCTTATATATATTCGTTGAAGAATATATTTATTCAATTATGACGACATGATAAAGGAAAACTTAAAAACGTTGGAGGAAAGTAGGGTTTTAATAAATCGAGTTTTCCTGGCAAAGATGATGACATGTTTGGCCACTACTTTATGTTGCCTTTTATGTCCATGATGGCTGAGAGTTGGATTACCAATTTAAACTGCTTAATAGTTTTGTTCTCTTTCTCCATTATATTTCTTACTTCATTGTAAGAGCGAGTGTCAAAATGTGATTTCTCCAGTTCGCCTGCTTTGCTATTCGTCAGTTAAAATTTTCTGAAAAAATAAAATTTATGTTAGTAGTTCAAAAATCCTCTCTTATAACTCCATGGTTAAACAGTTAAGTTCTAATACATCAACTTATTTTTAGCAAATGTGGAATTACATAAGATTTAATATTTGAAATACAGCAAGTTTCTACAACAGACACCGACTGTTGGTCAAACAAAACTTATTTTAATCTATGAAGCATATGGTTGTTTATAGGCGGTGTTGTTGTTCTCAACGCAAAAACTGCATAATGGGATATCTGTACTGTAACCATTACAGGAACCGAATTCGAAATTTTAGTGTAATAAGCCTTCGATCTTACTGTGCATTTTCATGTTTCAAGATAATTCAGTCAACGCGCGTAACTGCATAATTTATTCCACAAACTAAAATGTTTCATTTTAAAGGTTGTTGTCCTGATGTTAATACTTCTTTATCGTCAAATAGTCATTTTATATCGCGCTGATGACAATAGAAACAATCAACACAAATTCTTTTAAATATGTTCCCCTGAAATACGAGACAATAATGTATCACCACAGAAACGTTCAAGACTGACTAGAGGTCATCATAACGGTGCATGTTCTGACTAGTTCCATAAGTGATAATTAATCCACATGAGACTTCCAAACAGTCGCTGGCCAGAGCAGCTCAAGCCCAACAACTGTCAATACCACTTGACCATCCGAGAGAGAGCATGAACTTGACATTGGAACTGTTTTGCTAGTAAACGAGACAATGGACACCGATTAATGATGATACTGATATGTGAGTCTCTCCATGATTGGAGATGTACTGTTAGAGCAACTACGGGCCATAAGAGTAAATAAGTTAGCTACTTCTATTAATTCAACTCAACAGCAAAAACTTACCATTCGTCCAAAATTAGAGTCTCTGCAGCAGCTTACTCTCCCACAACCATAACGTCTTACACAACTCAACTTACTCTCCCACAACCACAACATCTTACACAACTCAACTTACTCTCCCACAACCATAACGTCTTAGACAACTCAAATTGATGTTAGTCTGTGGGTGTGAAGCGTTTTCCTCAAAATCATTGTTCAGAATGGCTGTACTTAAATATATGTTTCTTAATGTCTGAAACTGAGTTTGGATGGTCCACCTCTCATTGTTTTTTAAAATATTTAGCAAGGTGCTGCTAGAGATTTGGGATAGAGTTATAATGGAAATGCTCTGAAGTCCCAGAAAACAACTAAGTTTGAAGCTCAAACGAAAGAACCTTTGACAATTTGGGTGCCTATGCAAGTAATCAATGCCAGTTACATTGACAAGCTATACAGTGAGACAATTAAGCATCACTTGGTTTAGAGAAACATTTCTGTCCTGAGAAAGACCCCACAGTGGGAGCTTCTGTGGCTGAGCCTTTAACAGACCTAGGTATTCAATGAGTATCTTATGTCATGTTCAAGCTTCATCATGAGAAAACTAACAGACCTAGGTATTCAATGAGTGTCTTATGTCATGTTCAAGCTTCACCATGAGTAAACTAACAGACCTAGGTATTCAATGAGTGTCTTATGTCATGTTCAAGCTTCACCATGAGTAAACTAACAGACCTAGGTATTCAATGAGTATCTTATGTCATGTTCAAGCTTCACCATGAGTAAACTAACAGACCTAGGTATTCAATGAGTATCTTATGTCATGTTCAAGCTTTACCATGAGTAAACTAACAGACCTAGGTATTCAATGAGTATCTTATGTCATGTTCAAGCTTCATCATGAGAAAACTAACAGACCTAGGTATTCAATGAGTATCTTATGTCATATTCAAGCTTCACCATGAGTAAACTAACAGACCTAGGTATTCAATGAGTATCTTATGTCATGTTCAAGCTTCACCATGAGTAAACTAACAGACCTAGGTATTCAATGAGTATCTTATGTCATGTTCAAGCTTCACTATGAGTAAACCAGCCCCTAATTTGTTCTACCAGCGTGACACTATAACAATAGTAGCTCTCAAAGATTTTTTTCTTTCTTCCATGATATCTGTAAAGCATTAGATGCCTCCATTCTGATTTTACTCTCTAAAGGAAGACCAAAGTGTCTGTTTTGTGTGTGGAGACAGCAGGGTTATTTTAAATACAATTTGTCATACTTTACTACGCAGCAAGTTAGATGTGGATACCAATTTTGAGTAACTATATAGAAGGATAAGCACCTACTTCCTTTCTTGGAGCCAACAAAGTTCATGTCAATTTTTGCAGTAGAATTGAGGAGATGTAGTAGACAGCTGTACCAAGTCTTTAGAGTTTCTGGTAGAAATTCCATCTATTAGGACATGGTTAATCTTGCCTTGTATCAGACATTCCCAGTGAAGCCATTAATTTGGAGATTTAACACTGACTTTGTTCCAGCAAACAGCAACAGACTACAGGTGACTGGCATTATATATAGGTGATAGCAACCACTGAATGAAACTAGTTCTTGTCCAACTTGGTTTTGGCATTGTTATCCTTGTGATGGTCGTACCATTACTGGTTAGCTTTGCTTGTGAAACACGGTGAGCTACATTCTGGAAGAATGACAGCCAGAGTGTACCAGGAGCAGTAACTGGTATGATTATGTGTTGCACAGAATCACATACACAACAGTGTTCAGTAAAAACAGGGTTTGGTGTTGTGTAGTAAACCATTATGAAATATAATACTCTGTTTAGCCCTTTCTTGAAGATAGTTTCAAAAGTCCCACCACTAATCTTTCCAACATAGGACTATATGTACTTTTGCAGCGTTCCCAAAGTGTTCTGTTTCAATAGTAAATAAAATAAAGAGTAATAACTAGTTTTATTTCCTGCTTTCAAAATTCTTGTTATGTTCTAGCCTAGAGAGTGCATAATTCTTCTTGTGATTCATAGCATGCGCACGTTTTACTGATGTAACGACAATACAAACTGCAACGTTCAGTGTCAATTATATGAAGTCATTTTAGTGTTCAATCACTGACTGACAGACAACACACTATTGTATTATGGTGCAAGTGGTTAAAACAAGTTATCCTTTCATGTCGCCTTCGGGCACGTTCGGGGTAAATTATTTATCAACAAGACATTTCATCCTAAACAATAAAAAAATTATTTAAAAATCACACTAACCTCGTTTCAATCAAATCTCTTCTAATCGGCATAATGTCTCTGATATATAAATATTAAGTACCCTTGGGTAAACAATCGCTGTTAAGAAAGTAAACAAGAAGACCAGAGTAATTAATTTAATTATTTAACATCAAAATGTTCAAGTTCAGTTCCCTGTTGAAGTAATTTCTCTACTTACTCACATCAACTTACTTTCTATCACGCTCTTTGGCAATTATTATATCTTAATTGCAAGTTCATTTGAACAAATTACATCATGTAACACAATTTTTAATTTTTCTTGTTCCTCGACAGAAAGTGTTATTTCCCAATTACTTATGCCTAAAGTAAATGGAAAAGACCTATTTTTCTTTTTGAACTTTACTTTTGTGACCTGAGAGCGTATAACTAAAATATGATGGGAGACTATATTTGGTAGCTGATACGAGAAAGTGATTTACATTACAGTCAGTCGCAAATCTCGAGGAACTACTCACTTCTAAACATTTTTTGTGTAACTTTAGTGTCAGTACATGTAAATCTTGATTCATATGTTGTTTTATTCAGACCTTATGAAAATGAAAATGTGCAAATTTGCCCGTTTTTACACAGAATGGCCAGGCATGGTTAGGTGGGTTAAGGCGTGCGACTCGTCATCTGAGGGTCACGGGTTTGCATCCCCATCGCGCTAAAAATGTTCGCCCTTTAAGCCGTGGGGGCGTTATAATGTAACATTCAATCCCACTATTCATTGAAAAAAACATAGCCCAAGAGTTGGCGGTGGGTGGTGATGAGTAGCTGCCTTCCCTCTAGTATTACACTGCTAAATTAAAGACGGCTAGCTCAGATAGCCCTCGAATAGCTTTGCGCGAAATTCAAAAAACAAACAAAAGAAACAAAACAATTTTACGTAGAAAATAAGTTAATTTCTAAATTTCATTATCCAAGTCACAAAGCAAAATTTAAAGGGAACAATGGCCGTTTTCTGTACTTTTACAACATAAATAATTAAGAAATAGCTCACACTATCCAGGAACAAAATTTGTGTTACATAGTGTTATCGTATTGTAACAATTGGTCGAAAAGTCAAGCACATAAGATAAGTAGCGACATCTATTTTCATAAATGTTCATTAATGATTAGATGGAATGGAACGTGGCGAAGATTTTGTTTGGCAGTAATTCTACCATTCTTATCAACTATTTTGCATTACTGTTAAAGTAATTAATGTAACTTTCTGTGATTAGAAGACAACATAATATATGTCACTTATTGAAGAAGTTTGTTTGTTTTAGGAAGGCAACTCGAAATACTGCGACACTGTGTGTGTGTGTTTTTTGTATAGAAAAGCCACAAAGGGCTATCTGCTCAGCCCACCGAGGGGAATCGAACCCCTAATTTTAGCGTTGTAAATCCGAAGACATAACGCTGTACTAGCGGAGGGCTACTGCGACACTTTAGAAATTTGGTTTCCGTAATAAAAAATACTGATACGATAACTTAGTAATTATTAGGTTTGTTTCCACTATTTAAATGTTATATTGAAATTGGTTGGAAGGGTTTCTTATGTTGTGTGTTGTTATTATTGCTACTTAAGAATCAATATGTTTTGTTTCCAAGTTAAAATTTACTTCTTACATTATTCTTTTTGATTGGTTTATGTAGATCTAATTCAATCACTCAACGAATATTTTCACGTTTTTACTGTTGTCGTTGTTTTGGAATTTCGCACAAAGCTACTCGAGGGCTATCTGTGCTAGCCGTCCCTAATTTTGCAGTGTAAGACTAGAGGGAAGACAGCTAGTCATCACCACCCACCGCCAACTCTTGGGCTACTCTTTTACCAACGAATAGTGGGATTGACCGTAACATTATACACCCCCACGGTTGGGAGGGCGAGCATGTTTAGCGCGACGCGGGCGCGAACCCGCGAATTAAGAGTGCACGCCTTAACGCGCTCGGCCATGCCAGGCCGTTTTTACTGAATACGCATTATTTGAAGGTGCATGTTATATAACGTGGAGCTACAACACATATCTGCTAGCTGGTAAAACTTAGACATGATTGTATCTCGCATGTGAAGTCATGTGGAAACTTTCTGTAACTCTGTGCTAAAAGTGTTTTAATAATTTTTAATTGGAAAGCTGGTTTGGTGGAAAAAAATATTTCAATAGTCTGCAGGAATTTGTTAAAGAGTTCAGTTAGTATCATATAAAGCTTGTATGTGAGCTCTCTGCTCTACTGAAATCCTCTCGGTTTCTTGGGGTCATGACAAGACAATTAAACTTAATATTCAATGTTAGACACCGTTTTATCAATGTTTTATTGTGCAGTGATTTAAACTGATTTCTTCTAGTAAATATCTGTACCATGTGATAGATTATTTATACACAGTTAAGACACTGCATGGGTACTATGACAGTTATTTCAGACCCTAAATTTTGCAAGTATATTAATTTAAGCAGAACCCTTATGTCATACTCTTGGTACAAGTATATTGGAATTCTAAAGAATAAGTGTTCTCACCCTGGTTCATTCATTTGTCAACAGGGATCAGTGACGTATTATCATAGTGTTGAAATTTAATTCTATAATAATAGCGTGGATGTTGTTGTTTCGAATTAAGCACAAAGCTACACAATGGGCTATCTGTGCTCTGCCCACCACGGGTATCGAAACCCGGATTTTAGCGTTGTAAGTCCCCAGACATACCGATGAGCAACTGGGGGGCTAATAGCGTGGAAGAATTAGTCCCATAAAATGGAAAGAATGACAAAATATTCTACTGGTAACACTTTTGCACAGTACTGTATTTATTAAAATTATTGTAAAACAGGATTGTTTGGAATTTCGCACAAAGCAACTCGAGGGCTATCTCCGCTAGCCGTCCCTAATTTTGCAGTGTAAGACTAGAGGGAAGGCAGCTAGTCATCACCACCCACCGCCAACTCTTGGGCTACTCTTTTTCCAACGAATAGTGGGATTGACCGTCACATTATACACCCCCACGACTGGGAGGGCGAGCATGTTTAGCGCGACGCGGGCGCGAACCCGCGACCCTCGGATTACGAGTCACACGCCTTACGCGCTCGGCCATGCCAGGCCGAAACAGGATTAATATACTTATAAACCAAAAATAATGACGATCTGAACTTTTAAAAACTGCACACATTAGATTTCAAAAACATTTTAAGTTCACAAAATACGCTTGACTGAAGTACATAACATCAGCGCAATCAACGTTATGTAAAAAAGATTAGAACAACAAAACGAACTCTCGATTATTATGACACACACACTTCCTTTTGAACACCGTAAAAAATTTATAATTATTACTTCCACTAATCCAAGCGAGTAATTCACTAATTTTTCCTTTCATAGTTGCCCCCCAGTGGCTCAGCGGTATGTCTGCGGACTTACAAGCTAAAATCCGGGTTTCGATACCCGTGGTGGGCAGAGCACAGATAGCCCATTGTGTAGCTTTGTGCTTAATTCAAAAACAACAACAACCTTTCATAGTTACCTGGCGATTACGGTTCATTAATCGTAATTTGAAAGCCACAGGATTAAAATCGTTCACTCAGTATTATCGCCATATCAGCCACTGAGGCGTGAGGCGTTATAATGTGACGGGAGTCTTAGTATTCGCTGATAAAGAATAGCTTTAATCTGAATATAGAACGTATCTATTATGAAACATTTAATTGTATGGAAATACCACTAATTGTAGATATATTTCGTAGATTAGTTTCTTGTTTTTTTATTTTGTAAAATTAATATTTCTACCTAATATATTTGTTGTTAAAAATCATAATAAACAATTTGTAGTTCTAGTCTATTCAGTAATTTCTTCTGTTACTGAAAACAACAACAACACGTAATCAAAATCTTTCACTACAACTACCTGAGAAGAGAAGCTGTTGGCGCTTTTCCGCTAATTTACATAAATGTTTCAGAAACGAGGCTATCTGCTGAATGTATGTTTAAAACAATGATTTGCTTCAATTTTCTTGCGACCCCTGGAAACAATCATATATAGAAAAGAAGATTTCCAAGACCTAAACCAATTAAATATTTTCAACTGCAGAAACGATTAATTCAAAATATCTAATGATTCACGATCTTAATTATAAAGTAAGTTGCATATCAGTCGGTGCTGTCAACGTCATTAGTAATATGCAAGAAAAGAGTGGTGATTTTAATTTAAAAAAGGAAATATACTTAACAATCGCACTCTCTACGTGTAACACATTTACAGTCATAGCTTAAGGCCCCCTAATTAGTGTGAGCCCCTGGGCTTCAATCCTGTAAGCACATGCCTTAATCCGGTGTTGTTTATATATAGTCACAAAGCAAAAAAAGAACTCACAAAAAAACCCAAACCCATTAAATGGGACAGAAGTTATAACAGCAGTTAAAATTTTAGGTAAAGGTCAAGTCTGATCAAGTATATGAGTGGTGAATAGACATTGCTAAATACAGTTGATATTGCTAGGGCCATTATCACGGTTTATTAAAAAGATGGCTTGCTTTGATAATTGGTCAATTGAAACCTGTCGTTATTATCAGCAAAATATAATCATTCATAAAATAGATATTTAAAGTTTATATGTTAATAATTCTTTAGGTATTTCATTTAAATATAATTTGAAATGAAACTAAGAATTTTTCATAGAATTTACTAATAACATGATTTACATTATGGATTGATCAGCATTGCAATTTATTCGCAGCTCCGTGATGGGCGGAGCACAGATAGCCCATTATGTAGCTTTATGCATCATTGCAAACAAACAAACAGGTGGAAAACGAAATTTTATAATAAGTGTGAGAAACAACGTGATCCTAAAAAAAAAAAAAACATATCGTTAGTTATGCATGCTTCACAGTTGTTTCAAACTCCAACATCAGTGTTAAAATTTCAAAAAGTCGATTCACAGTATTATAATTACAAAACAAAACAAGCCATCTATTAACAAGGAATTTTTGTTACTTATTTGTTGTTAAGCTCAAAGCAATACAATAGGTTATCTGTGCTCTGGTTGCTGTTGGTATTGTAACACGATATTCAGTGTCATAAATCCTCAGACTTATTGCTAAGCCACAAGGGAACGAAGTGATCTCCAAATACCCACAAAATTCGTTAGTTTTGTAGCTAAGCACGTAGCTACGCAATGGGCCATTCGTGCTCACGTTTCACCTTACATTTTATTATATAGTTCTAGATTAAATCTTAATTTTTCTAAATTTTTTGTTTACCGAAACCTGTCATTCAATAGCTGATTTTGATTTTTGACTTAAGGACATTGCGAATTAATATTTTTGTTATTGTAATGCTGATGATGGGATATTTTCAAAATCGGAAACATCTGTAATTAAAGATTTAACTAGTGTTACTGTGATTCTCAGTTTTTAATAACTGTTATTATTTATTTGCATTTCTTATAACAAAACTCTCAAGAAAATCCGCATGCATCTTTAAATATCCGATATATCAGCGATTCTGCTGTTAAATTCACTATTAGCATGGGCATGAGAAACGCGAAATAAATCACGTTACAACTTCATACATGTGTATAAAAATTAAACGTCTGAACGGTTTGTTGAGTGATGGAAATGATGAGCAAGCGCAATTTGTGGGACGATGAAAGTACCACTAGTTGCATTTTGGTGTATCGTTCGTGTCTGTAAGGAATCGTATGTACTATTTTACAAATGGTTATATTTATTTTCTTCACAACTGTAATCATAGATTGGATTATTTACAATTATAAATTATATTTTATTATTCAGTCGTCAGAGATGTTATTATTAAATGTTGTTAATTTTGTTAACCTGTTCGTGTGTTAAGCCTAATTGGTATGACTAAAATATTAGAACTACTCTACCCGCAGTAGTAGTAGTAACTTAGATCTGTATTTAACATGTTTTCCAATATATGTCAATTCTTTGAGACTTAAATACTAGAGTAAACACTGACAATGAAAGATTGTTGAACTGTTCAGTATTTGTTTAAGTTAATTAGATTTTTATACTTAAATTATTTGTGTATTTATATTACTTCAGTACTGGGCGCAAATACTAATTTACTATGAAACCTAATTCTTGTACAATAAAAGGTGACAATTTCTTTCAATTTCTGGATATTACTGACTCAAGAAGTGAATAAGTTACATGAAATAATAGTTTGCCTTTTCAGTCTAGTATGAATAAAAGTCATTAAAATTTTTATTGCACACAAATGTTTAGATATAACGTATTTATAGAAATGCACAAGCAGAGAAGACATTTCATGTGAATCTTGATTAGATCCAAGGACACTTCTGATTGGTAATGTATGAAATAAGGGTGAATAGTATTAAAATTGCTAGTCTGACAGTGTACAGATATTTCTACATTAGTGTGTTGTTTTGATGGTTTTTTGTTTTTAGTTTTCTACAAGTAGAGGGGCTCTGGTAAACAAACACTAAACAGGTTGAAGTTCTGTTGTCTTCTTGTTGAACTGGTACTAGTATAGTTAAGATAGAACTTGTGGGACTGTTTTTTCATGTTGCAGGATTACAAAGGTACTGTCAGTGTAAGATGTCCAGTGTTTGGTATAAGAGAAGATGAAATCAGGGCTGTTAGTTCAGATTTTTCCATGAAACTTTCACTTGAAAGCAGTGAGAATAGAGAACCCTGTGTTGAATGTTGAAAAACAGAATCGTGAAATTAGAAATATGACTTGGTGTATGTCATTAATTCTGGTTGGTGAGTAATTAGAACAGCTATTGTTTTCTGTCTGGTAACATTTGGTGCATTTGAAACTGGAATATTGGAAAAAGTCCTCTTTACATTAATTAAAACAGATTCAAGAGCCATATTTGAGTGGAAATTCATAAGAAAGGGACTTCTTACATTTCAGTACAGGAATTTGGAAAGACAGAGATGTGTTGTGAAACAATACAACTATGAGTTGCTAATTACACATACATTTCTTTCAATTACTAAAATTAAATTAAACTTTGTTGTGTTTGTTTCTTTGTGTTAGATGTGAAACAACTAATTATATAATGACTGTGTTTTTATTTTGTCATAGAATCTGGTTTTAGTGAGTGGAAGCACGTGTTGAATCTAGCAATAAACTTTAGGGAAAGCATTGTACACACGATTAATCAAATGTAATGAATAAACTTTAGGGAAAGCATTGTATACACTTACGATTAATCAAATGTAATGAACTTTTACATTTTTCTCTTATACATGCATATCTGTGTATTGATTTATTATTTTTTATCATCTTGTCATTTTAATTAATGGTTATAATTAGATAGTACCACAGTTGGTTTTATTAATATTGTGTTTTTAAACCTCTAATATAATTATTCGACAAATAGTTAGTAACATAAATGCTGAAATTTGGTCAAACTGATACCAACAAATGAATACAAATTTGTATGACTGTAATATGTTTTCTACTGTCCTGTGCTTAACACAGATAAGGTATTTGTTCAGTAAGGAAACTCGAACAGATTATTAAATATGAATTTAAAATGCAAGAATTGCATATAAATTAAACATAATGGATTCAAGACTTGTAATTTGTTGATTGTTGCAGAACTGTTAAAACAAAGGCTTCCCAATAAATAGTAGAGTGATACAAATAGACTTGTGAACATTCAAGATCATTGTTCACATCAAACCCACAATGGACGTTTACTTCATCATAAACTTCTCTCTTTCCTGAAATTTTTTTATTTTGAAGGCAAAAGATCTGACTCATTCCTACCTAGCAGGATGGTTTCTGTAGCTTACTTTCATAGAGGTGCATCTCTTTGGTAAAGTTAGCAACTACTTTAGAATTTGTGACACACTCTAGCACTAATTGCTGAGACGCACTATTAGTGACACTATTAGGTCTAATTTGACGCAACTCCATTAATAATTTTTTATTGTACAATACAATTGTATAGTTTTTCCCTAAGCTCTACTAGGGTGGTTTAGCCACTCTTCCGTATGGCACCCAAAAAACTTTATAAAAATTGAACTATTTCACTTGTACTCTCTTTCCATCTTGGATTAGCATGGGAAGATATCCCTTTAGTGAATTCATCTAAGAAATATGATTACACTTTTCACAAAGGGGCTTCTGTAATATACACAAGTACTCCATTAAAAATTATAGTTTAAATACATGTACCTTCACAAAATTGGACATACTTTTTGTCAAGATCTCAAATCTTTTGTACACAAAAAATTAGATTTTGTGATTAAGTATTTTTACTAGATATTTCTTTGTGAAAATATAAGATCTACTTTGTTATTATTCTGAGTGCAAAGTTGATTAAAAAAAACTATTTTTTGTCCTAAAAATCTTGTATATTGTTTATGTAATCTCTAAAACCCGCTAAATAATTTTCATTTGTTTTCAGTAAAACTATATTTTGTGTGTTATTTTCTCTGTCCCAGCTGTATGGTGTCTGTCAATGTGATAGACCTTGTAATCACCATAGAAAAATTAGAAATATAAATTATGCTTTTTTCCTTTTAGAATTACAAGTTCTAACACAAAAACATGAATGTTTAGTCTAAGCAGTTTAAATCTTGTAACATGATACTTTTATGTATATTTATTACTATTATATTTTCTTTTCAGTCATTACTGGCCTAACATTAAAAAAAATTGCATTGATGTGACAGATGTGTACTCATATTACTATATCCAGTACAGGGTGTTCAGAAAGTCACTGTGCACATATATATTTATCAACAGACAAAACTGCACAGTGACTTTCCGAACACCCTGTATAAAACTGACTTTTAGACATTACAATGTGATCTGGCTAGTCTGTGCTTTAGTAGACGTAATTGAAATTATATTGAAATTAATTTTCCAGTTATTGCACAAAATGATTAATTTATAATTGAATTGATTTTCGAAGCAGTGACCAATTAATCAAATATAAATATAAGTTTTTTGGTTATGACTAGCCTTGATTATTCCAGATATGCAGGTAACAGAAATAATACCACCAGACATATTCACCTACATTGCAACAACAACAAGGTTGTCTGTAAACAATAACAACCAGTTAACTTACCTCTTGTCAGTAGTTTAGTATTATCAATATCATGAAATACCCTGAGGAGCTTTACTATAACAAAAAACAGGGTGAGCCCCTTTTTATATGCAAACACAGCTCGTTTGGGTTGAGAAAATATTTTACATAGAAGATCGAACAACGTTTTGACCTTCTTCTGTCATCGTCAGGTTCACAAAGAAAGAATTCATCACGATAAAGACAAACTTCATGTTCAACAACCAAAACTATATACAAACAAATGGCCTAAGCATGGGCAACCCAGTATTACCAGTTCTAGCCAATATTTTTATGACACAAGTTGAAACGCAAGCAATTAATACAGCATTATATCCACCACTATACTGGTACAGATATGTAGATGACACGGTTGGGGGATTCAAATCTACAGAACACATACTTAATTTTTTCAATCACATTAACTTCACATGTGAACAGGAAGAAAGCAATCAAATATCATTTCTTAACCTCAAAATTACAAAAACCAACACACAATTCAAAACAGAAATCCACTGAAAAATCACCCATACATTCCTTGGGACTCAGCACATGAAACAAAACAAAAACTCAACATACTAAGAAACCAAATAAACACAGCCATAAAACTATGCTCACCAGATAAAATTAATGATGAATTCGACAAAATAAAACAATACTTCATCAACATCAACAAGTTTCCTGCACAAACCCTAGAAAACAATATACGCACACACCTAGACAGAAAGCAAAATCAACCAATAAAAGTAAATATATCTCATGAATCACAAAATCATATACTGCTGTATACCATATATTCTTTACATCAGCAAACAAATAACCAACATTTGGCAAAAACTAGTAACAAAATATGACATTCTAGTTAACACTAAATTTATTCAAAAACCAGGCACAAAACTGAGGTCTATACTATGTAAGAACTACACTGACAAACTTCACACCAACAATATTTATAAAATACAGTGTGATAACTGCCATGACTTCTATATTGGAGAAACAAGTAGAAAAATGAAAACCAGATTCAAAGGACATAAAAAGTCACCTTCACACGTTTTCGAACACTGCAAGTCAAATAAACACAACATAACAAACATAACACTCAAATTTTGAATAAAGAAACAAACATAAACAAATGCAAAATTAAAGAAGCCTTACTTATACAACAACTTAAACCCAAAATAAACCAATATAAAGGAATGCCTTTATACCTATATTAATATAATAAAATAATATTCAAACATCTAACACCGCCCTCTACATTCCGAGACTCAGTTACACAACCCCCTTTCAAACATGTGGTCAGCTTCCGGTCAGTTACCTCTTCAGGGTGAGGCCCTCATATCACAAGGTACACCCTAGTTCTTGAATCACTAGTTGTGCTGACTCTGAGCTGATACCTGTATTGGGCAGAGCAAAGATAGCAAGTTATGTAGCTTTTCACTTTATAATATGCAACAACTAGTGTCTAATGGATTCGTCTCCTTGTTTTGTAACTATTAAATACAGTAACTACATGTTAATTTGTGTGTCGTAACAAACCTGTACAGTGAAAGGTGGCTGATGTTGGGTTTCCAGTTAATGTTGTTTTTTTCTCCAGTGTTTTATCAACTGTTACAGTAACTTGCAAGTGTTTCTAACCTTTTGAGATTGAAGGTAGTTGTGCTTGCATATGGAAATGTTTCATTTAAGTTAATTAGTTGATGTTATTGTTTATTTATAATGTGCATTTCTTTATGAAAAATTGACTATTATACAGATAGGTTCAGAATACACATCAGAATTCAGTATACCCTCATTTGTTTTCATTATTCAGAATACACATCAGTATACCCTCATTTGTTTTTATTATTGTGTAGAACTTGTGTAGTGGTGGTTTATTTAGATTTGTGATTAAAACTTGAAGCACAGCGTGTTTGGGTAATTTAACTTTGTCATTTGTATTTAACTGAGCTAACTTGTACATTTAAATTTAATCCTAAAAAAAATCTGAGATGCAAAATTTTTAATAGGTAGGCTAATAATATGCACACAATTGTGAGACAAATAGAAAAGCTCATTGTATTTTAAATTTAGACGTTACAGAAATAATTTTCATAATAGTAAATAACATTGTAGTTAATAATGGTATTGTGTTTTGAAGTGTTCATTAAAAGCATTATTGTGAAGATAATTCTTAAGATTTGATGAATATTAAACGTGTACAAATATTTTCTATGCAACAACGGCTCGTTTGGGTTGAGAAAAATATTTTAATTTGAAGAGTGAACAAATATGATAAGAAGCCTTTTAGACAATGTTTAATTCTTTATTGTTCCGTAAATAGTTTTTAGTTTTGTATACAGTAGCTTATTCTGAAACAGGCTAAGTTGTTATTAAACCTACAGACTTTAGAAAGTAAGTTTCTTAAAAATGTGTTTTTAAAGATGTTTATTTGCCTGTAAGTTACCATAGTCCTTGCAATATCAGGTGTGCAAGTGTTAAATATTTGTAACGGTGTTAAAGGATGCTTACCACCTATTTTAAGTGTTGTTCTGTTGATAAGTTTAAGCCTAAACCTTTGTTTTTTGCTAATTTTCAAGATTTTAATAGGCCTACCATGTATCATTGAAATGAATGAAAAACAGTTTGGTGTATCAGAAATTTTGTGATCTCTTCATGTTTCTTGTGTTCTGAAAATTTCATATAATAATTAATAATTAACTGATTAATTAGATAAAAAGTGAATTTTAAAGAAATACCCAAAAAATGTCTTCAATCCATTGTAAGGAATGATTAGTGTGTTCCTTTAAAAAATATATAATTTGTTAGAAAGTGTAGAAGACTATGGACTTTTTAAAAAAACTTTCATAACAGTTGGTATGCAAATCTATGTATTGATCAGTTACCTGTCCCAGATGCTTATTTTTGAATCTCAAGTGTTAAATAATAGTTGCTGGAAAGAAGTAGTAATATTCAAACCATTAAATGAGTTTGGGCATAACTTGAGAAACACTGTTATGTACTTGGTGTTTAGTTACATTTTGTACTTGGAACTTGTGTTAATGTTGCTGCTGTTTGATTTTTATTTACTAATGTTAAAAGTTATGGGAGAATAAAATCTAAATACATGTTGTGTACATATAGTATCTCAGGAGCAAACACTGACAGGCAAAATTAATGACAGTCAAATCTAAAGAGGCTCAAACGGTCCAGTTCATTAAACTTGTTATATTAGTGTGCAGAATGGGCAAAAAGTCTGGGTGTCCATTTTATATTAAGTTTGTGTTAAAACGTTTAGTTTTTTGTATTTTAGTAATGACTGTAGCAAAGAAACAATACAAAACTAATGCTTTGAAACAAGAATAATTAAAAGGTTTGTTGAGGTCAGCTGTAAGGAATTCACATCACACTTGGAGATGTATCATTCTATGTCATGAAAATGAAGGCCGTCAGACAGGCATTTTGAATTATTAATCAAACTTTTTATTAGTCTCTGTCAGTAAATGTCAACATGTTATAAATTATTTCACATATGTTATTTTTATCTGATGGTAGAGGGTGCCGAGACATACCGTGTATTTCAACACTGGCACTTCAGGCTTGTTTAGTCATGGAAGTATTTCTCAAACATTCCAGGATGCCAGAAATATGAAAAGTAACTAAGTGTGAAAATCAGCCAATATCCAAGGGCGATGAAGAGTTATAATAAATGTTCTTCTGGTCTCACAATATTTTAACTACACGAGTCATTCGTTGAGCACAGGATGTAAAGTCTGTAAATACCTTTAGGAGACAGACTTATTGTATAGCCTGCACTGTGTAATGATGTTAAACATTATTTGGTAGCTATTTATCATTATTAATTCATATTGGGGACAAGTCCTAGAGTCAGTGTACAAAATTGAGTTTACATTATATTCATCTCACAACAAACCTTCACAGTTAGATAAAACAAATCTCATTCCAACATGACACCTGTCTTCTGTTAGGTACATTTCTCAATAATTAGTAAAATTTCCAGTATACCTTTGCAGCTGGCTTGCACAATTGTGTTTAAGCTGTCTACTACTGGGTACGTTTGCAAGCATTATCTCAATTTGCAACTGGGTGAAGTATTTCTCGTTACTCCTTAAAATTTACAACTAATTGCTGTGTTAATTACCGAGTGTGATACACACTAAGAATATTCCAAGCATTTTGCAGTATCGCCATGCATGAAGACTTGAGAGTACGTAAAGATGGTGAGAGTAGGTAAAGATGGTTGTCATGTATGTTTGGCCACAATTGGAACAGCAAGGCTTCTGTGAAATGTTGCACTCACAAATAATTTTCAGGCAATGTGATGTCAAATGTAACATCACATGACTGGGCATGACTATCATATAATGTTTTCTTGTATCAATTTTTAATATGCTCAACAATCTATATGATATATTTGTTCAACTTTGCATAATATATGACGTTTTATAATCTGGCAAATGCTTAGACACCTTTTCATTTACCCACCTGGTCTGCGTGTACTTTTGTTATTTTGGAACATTTTCTCTGAGTACGTGACAAGATTGTGAATTAATTTTCATTGTTATATGTGTGACTTGAAGCACTGTTTCTATAGAATATGATTTGAATTTCACGTGCACCTGTGTATTTTACAACAGGTACACTGCTGGGACAGCACTAAGTCTTCAGATTTACAATGCTAAAAACAGGGGTTTGATTCCCTTTGGTGTAGATGGCAAATTGTCTGATGTGGCTGTACTGAAAACATACATATTTTACAACAGTGCACAAAGTATTTTTAGTATCTGACTTGGAAATGTAATGAATTGTGTTTTTTTATATGCCACGTGATTAAAATGTCCATGGTTTTCAAGTCCGTAAAATATGTTTTGTTTATGATATATACAAGCAGATGAAAAATCACTGAATATGTCATGTCCAACGTACTTAATATTTTAAAAATGTCTTTTATATAAAGTCACAAGTCACAAAACATGAACTTTTGTTATACAGTGATATGTGAAAATAACTTATTTTATTATAATATGTTAAATACGACTAAAGATATTGTACAGTGTTATACAGGTACTGTTAATGTATGTAGCAGAGTACGACTAAAGATATCGTACAGTGTTATACAGGTACTGTTAATGTATGTAGCAGAGTACGACTAAAGATATCGTACAGTGTTATACAGGTACTGTTAATGTATGTAGCAGAGTATGACTAAAGATATCGTACAGTGTTATACAGGTACTGTTAATGTATGTAGCAGAGTACGACTAAAGATATCGTACAGTGTTATACAGGTACTGTTAATGAATATAGCAAAATGTACAGTTATGAACCATAATACATGAATAATTTGTACACAGAATTATATACATGTCCTTAAGTTGTAATGCCATATATTTTTCACTGTTTGTAGGTTGTGAAAAGGTGTTTTATTTCACCAGATAAGACGAACAAAAGGCTTGATCTATTTTAATGATGGCTAGTATTAATCGTGATCACCTTCGAGAACAAAGAACTTCTGCAGCTGTTCTAAGTGAAAGTGCAAGAAGTATTGAGGATCATGCTTGGTCAGTGGATTCTGTATTAGATTTATCCTATATGGACCTCGATGTTGTGAGCTTGGCAGAAAACCTGGTAAACGTGGACAATGATGAATGTGTCCCTGGGTCTGTTAAAAACTCTCTTCAGTTACTTTACCTTCATCATAACAGATTAGATGATCTTCCACAGACTATTTGTTGTTTCTGGAACCTGCATTTATTAGACATTAGTAATAATCAGATGACGGAGCTACCAAATTGTATAGTGCAACTTGTGAACCTCAATTCATTGATAGCCAGGGGGAACAATTTGAATGAGGATTCCTTTCCCAAAGATTTTGGTAACTTACTATCTCTTGAAGTTTTGAATGTAAGTGGAAATTTTTTGAAACTTATACCTCATCAGGTTATGAACTTAGAAGGTTTAAAGTCACTCTATCTGGGGGGAAACCGTATTGAGGAGATTTCGCATGACATCTGGAAATTAGAAAGGTAACACCTATACCTGTTAAATTATCTTTTTGTATATATACACACACAGGTAATTTTACACGTTTCTGATTAGTTGTCAGTGCTGAGTTACTGTGTTGTTTTTTTTTAAAGTTTGTTAAGAAACAAGTGATAATACAGGTTTATAGTTTGTTTATCTGATGTATAGAGATCTAATGTGTGTACTGGGGTGCGTCAAATAACAAAATGTTGTGACACTCAGTCACTCGCTTATAATTTGATTCCATTCAATGAAAAAATATGCTAGCGTAAAATCGATCCAATACATTAATATTTAGGGGTTGCGCAATGCACACAAAATAAAAACGTGCTATGGACATTAGCCCAAGTTCCATAAGAAGAAGCGAATTACTAACCATACTCTTCTAGCAGCTGAATTCAAGGAAAGTTTTTCTCCAAATGTTCCTCTGACATTACATTGGGATGGTAAGCTGATGCCTGACTTAGTTGGCAGAGAGAAGATCGAACGTTTGGCAATTTTAGTTTCAGGTGAAGGTGTAGAGAAGATTCTTTCAGTGCCAAAGATTGATGGTGAGATGCAAATCCACTAGCTTCTAAGATGGGATCAGATTTAGTAGAATGGAATGTAAAAGACAGAATTAAATCGCTTTGATTTGACACCACGGCGACCAATACAGGATCCAAATCTGGTGTCTGTCTGAGGATTGAAATGTTACTTGAATGTGAGCCTGTAGACATTACATTTTGGAGATTCTTCTGAGCACTGTATTCTTTACTCTTGTGATAGAGACATCAAAAAGTCCAGACATTACTTTGTTTTTAATCTTTAGAGTTTGTTGGCCTAAAATTAATAAAACTAAGTACATAACAGCAGTAGAAGCAATGCCACTCCGAATATACAGCCTTGGAAGGATGATATTATTCAATTTTGTCAGAATCTCCTTCAATCTCATCAACCATGGGATGATTATAAAGAGCTCTTGGAATTAGCTGTCAATTTTCTTGAATCTCTTCCACAAGGAACGTTCTTCAGTTTCTTTTCGTACTTCTGGTGATGTACATGGTGCACAATGGATGGCTCGAGCAATATATTCTCTAAAAATTTGGGTGTTCCAAGAGGAGTTTGGTAGACTGCCTGTTTCATCTCGTGTTTCATTTGATGCACAGTTCTGCAGCAATCTTGTCTTTATAACTAAACATTACTTGCTCTCATGGTTTACAGCTAAGAATGCTTCGGTGGCAGCTCAAAGGGACCTTACACTACTCAAGGAACTTGCATTGCATGAAAATCATATGATTAAGGAAGTTGGTACAAAGACAATGAATTGGCATTTATGGTATTTATCTGAGGTTCCAGTTGGGGTTGTGCTCTTTGATGACGGTGTAACAAACAGCGACAAACTCAAGATGGTCTCAAATATGAATACCGTGAAAGAATCTCCTAGGCCAACTCCACGTTTAACAGTAGATACTGCAAGCAACGCTGTTTCCAAAAAACTTCCAGATTTTTTTACCTCGGTAACGAAGAAAATTTTCTACCATCTGGATATTAGTAGCACATTTTTATCATTATCACCGAAAGAGTGGAGTGCCTCTGAAGAGTACAAACAAGGAAAGGACAGAGTAGAGAAACTTTTTGTGACAAATGACGCAGCTGAAAGAGGAGTAGATTTAATTCAACAGTTTACGGCAAAGGGCCGCACCAAGAACGAAGATCAATTTCAATATATGATTCAGGTGGCAGAAGAACATCGGCAAACATAATGCGAAGGGGGCAGGCAAGATAAAACTTCAATGAAATAAATTTTTCTTTCAAGTTTTTATGTTTTTGATAATTGTATAATCAATAAATATTAAATAATTTAATTACCATTAACAATGTAATGTTGGGTAAATTTAAGGAAAATAGTGAACTTTGCGAGGGATGCGTGACTCCTAAATACTTCGCGATTGAAATGAAACTTTGTCTATGTTCTTTTCTCATGCAGTGGCACAACTGAGCAAAAGAAATGGGACATTTAAATTTGTATCCTTTATCTGCTGACGCACCCTAATGTGTACGCACACATTCACTGAAAATCCATCTCAAAATACCAATTTAACTTTTACAATGTTAATGTACTTGTTCCTATTAAAAATCTTTTTGATAAATTATCAGGTAATGTTGCAGTCATATGCATGACAATTTTCATATTACTTTATAAAGACTGCTGTTAACTTTAACAGCCCTACTTTGAAATATATATTTACGTATTTCATGAGTGAAATGAGGTGTTTATTATAAATCTTAGTACATAAGTACAAATATATTTAATCTTGCATGCTTATGAACTTGTATATTGTGTCGATAATATCCTGTAACTTTTTTAGTACTATAATAATTATTCAGTGTGTATTTTATTTTGACAATCATTTGGCTGTTTGTAATACTTTCTTAGTGGTTTAAAAAGTGTTCTGCTATTTGTTTTAACAGCTGAGACTTGACTGTTTTTTATAGGCTGGAAGTACTATATCTTGGAGGAAATAATTTACAAGAAATTCCAGCAGAGGTTGGAAGGCTTCAAAACTTGCAAGCCTTGGTTTTGTGTGAAAACCATTTACACAGTCTTCCGCCTTCAATATCAAATCTTCGATGTCTTCGATCGTTAGCACTTCATAAAAATAACCTTACTACCCTTCCTCCAGAGATTGTGACATTAGGTGGTCTTGTAGAGGTGAGCTTTCACGTCAGTTACAGTTTAGTATAATTTGTAGAGGTAAGCTTCCACGTCAGTTACAGTTTAGTATAATTTGTAGAGGTAAGCTTCCACGTCAGTTACAGTTTAGTATAATTTGTAGAGGTAAGCTTCCACGTCAGAGTTACAGTTTAGTATAATTTGTAGAGGTAAGCTTCCACGTCAGAGTTACAGTTTAGTACAATTTGTAGAGGTGAGCTTTCACGTCAGTTACAGTTTAGTATAATCTCAACATATAATATTGACTTCCTCCAGACCCCTGAGAAATTGTAAGGTGTAAAATATAAATCAGTGTTAGGTTTCAAAATAAAATAATTCCAACCGTATTTCAACAGTAATATTTTGTATTGATAATTTGCAATTTTATGACATTTATTTAGTATAATTCACACTGAAAAATTTAAAAACAACATTCAAATGTATTTCGGCAAAGTTCTGAGGAAACTTGTGTGAACAACACATTTGTAAATTTTTAAAAATATTCCACTCATTGAAAAGCTCGTGTTGATATTTACTAATAAACTATCTTCCTTTAAGGGTATAATTATTATTGTTTTGTTATAAGATTTTCCTTCTATTTCACATAATTTACCAAATATAGCTTACATTTGTAATATTTTATGATTTCTGTAAATGTCCTCTGAACATTTTAATAAAGATGTCCTTTGAAAATAATTACAAGCAAAATTTAGCTGTGAGAAATAACTTATTGTTTAAACACTTGTATGAGAAAGTGATAAGACCTGGTTTAGACAGAGAATAACGCATTGCAATAAGTTTAGAAACTTAACAAACAAACCACAAATTGAGGAAGTTTTTGGTAGTTTGTTTAGAAAAGAAGTCTGAACTTGATGCTTGACTGTGTAAAGTTCATTTATTTAAATAATGTAGTTACAGTGTCTGGAGCTGTAATATTATGACAGAAATTCCTGGTTTACTGCAGAGTAAATTCTAATTTGAATCTGTTGATTAATTAATTTTCTGTGATATTGTTTTTTGGCAATAGTTTTTTCTCTTTCTTAAAATATGGGAAGAAATTATATTAAAACTGTTTTATGTGAGATGTGTTAACTTTGTATGGCTGTCTCTAGTGGTTTATAAATAACCATAGAAGTTTGAATTTAATTATTAAAAATTCAGAATAGTCTGTTAGATAGCTAAAAAAAAAATTAACTGGTTGAAACACTGGTGGAATGAATTAAGCTAATTAGTTTTCTTACATATTATATCTTATGATGGTTTTAGGGTTTTATTTCAGAATTGAACAATAACCAAATTTCTTAAACTTGACTTTATGCTGATAAAATGTTTTTTATATCAATATTTCTACATGCTGTTAAGTTTACATTAAAAATTGAATGACATTTTTTACTTCATTTTCTCTGACTTTACATGTTTAATTCATTACTGCTTTTAATAAAACATTTAAATTTAGAAATTTACTGTTTTAATAAAAGTTATTTTAAATGAGTGCATGGAAAGATAAGTTTCTAGTAATATACACGTTAGAATTTTCTTTTAAAACGTTAAGAATATTTTAAATTTAATTTTATAGTTGAGTCTGAGAGACAATCCTTTGGTAGTTCGATTTGTAAGAGAAATGACTTATGATCCACCATCTCTCTTGGAACTCTCAGCTCGTTGTATTAAGATCGCCCGTGTAACGTATAGAAACAGTGATCTACCAGCAAATTTGTTTAACTACTTGGATTTGGCTCAGAGGTGTGTCAACCCAAAGTGCAAAGGTGAGCCAGTAAGTTGTATACATGCAAATATATGTACAAGCACACAGTAGCAGCTACAGTGTATTAACTTGATAACTTGTATCTGGACAGACAGTAGTATGTGCCAAAAAATTGAAAATCTAAATTTTAATGGGTAACTATATAGTCCTGTGAATTCAATATATAAATTATATATCCTCAGTTATATAAATATAATTCTGTAACTATATAGTCCTGTGAATTCAATATATAAATTATATATCCTCAGTTATATAAATATAATTCTGTAACTATATAGTCCTGTGAATTCAATATATAAATTATATATCCTCAGTTATATAAATATAATCTGTAACTATATAGTCCTGTGAATTCAATATATAAATTATATATCCTCAGTTATATAAATATAATCTGTAACTATATAGTCCTGTGAATTCAATATATAAATTATATATCCTCAGTTATATAAATATAATTCTGTAACTATATAGTCCTGTGAATTCAATATATAAATTATATATCCTCAGTTATATAAATATAATTCTGTAACTATATAGTCCTGTGAATTCAATATATAAATTATATATCCTCAGTTATATAAATATAATTCTGTAACTATATAGTCCTGTGAATTCAATATATAAATTATACATCCTCAGTTATAAGTCAGAGTTTGTAATTATCAGCTATTCTGCTGTAGATAAGTTTTAGACATTAATTTTTCAAATAAATATGTAACAGGCTTCATAAATAATATGACTGTTAGCAGATGTATGTAATCAAAACTGTATGCAATGGTATTATTCTAAGGCCAACAGTGTCAAAAGAGATTCCAATCAAGACTCCAGCTGTAAAAAGTAAAGAATTATAGTGATAGGAAACTCACCATCTATTCACAGGATTTCTATACGTCGAGCAGTAGTGTTATAAACAAGTAAAAACATGGCAGTCAAGCTGAACTAGTCGTTTAAGATTTATGGAAACTAGAATACCCATCCTTTGTGTGGAATACTGAGGTATTACAACAGGTACATCATGGGTATTTATGGAAAATTGAACATTTGTGTGTAAATTAGTACAACAGTTATATATGAGGGCTAGGAGACAAGAACAAATAATTATCTTGCTAGGTGAGTCAATATTCACTTTGTTGTGTGTATATGGAGACAGCCTATGAAAGCTTTGGTCCAATTGGAAGGGGTACATGCTGTGACAAATGTCAAATTTTGTTGGTCTAATCATAGAGCCAAAAAACAGATAGTTGATAATTGTGGTAAGTACTTTAAAACTAGTTGAGAATGTTCTTTTAGTTTATATATCGTATCTACAACTACTACTACTTGACTGTCCTTAACCTCACATCTATTTTTATTAATAATGTAATGGATTATTTCAGTATATGTACACACAATTTGTTTCACTTACTGCCACAAAATGCAAGTTGCTACACTGGAAGGTAAATCTGTTAATTTTAGTTACACTTAAGAATGAAGCTAGGCCTAGTGGATATATTGTTGATGGGAGAATTAGCTTAACTACACTACAAGTGACTATTTGTGATATTATTGGTTTTTAAAGTAATTTTTGGTGATAAAGAATTTTAATACTTAAAAGTTATAACTATTTGAGAAGACTTCATTAAGTGAAGAATGACTAAGGTGGTATGTATTGAGATTGGTGTGATCTGCTTGTTTTGTTTGTGACTTGAAAACTATTCATTATATGTACATTTTCAACTATATATGATTCATGAGACATAAAGAAATGTTTCACTTTGTGTAATGGAGATGCTTTGAAGATTAGGTTTAACAATTCATATTGATAAATAGTATGAGTCTCAAAGTACCTTTATTAAAACGGCAATGATTGATCATTTGAGAGAGATCGGTAGTTGTCTGTTCGGATGTGACCTGAGGTGGGAGAGGTGTTTTTTTGCATGTGTATACTTATGTGTTTTTTTAAGTTTTGTTTTTGTCCTACACACGGTACAGTACCAATTGCTGATCTTGACACATAAGGTTTGAATAACTACATTAATTATTTAAAGTTTGTGAGTGCCCTGATATCCAGTTGTATGCCTCCCTATATTACCAATCGTACATGTGTATATGTAGACTACTTGAGTATTTGCTGTCTTTAATTTTTTCATTGGTCATATTGTGTTTACTTTCTGACAGGTGTTTATTTTGATGTCAGAATTGAGCATATAAAGTTTGTGGATTTTTGTGGTAAATATCGCCTGCCTCTACTACAGTATCTGTGTTCACCATCCTGTACCAGTCGGCCAGCTTATGTTTCTTCTTCTAGCAGTTCTGAGGCCGAAGTTTCTGACGATGATGAGCAGGTAGCTGCTAGCAAACTGAAACGTGTTCTTCTGGGATGATTTATTGCTGTCAAATACAAGTTCCACTTTGTTTTTAATCCATGTTTTGACTGTATCTCTGTATTAAGCTTCTTTGTATTTTTGTAATACATAACTACTGAGAGATCATTTATTATACCTTTCAAGTTTAGTTTTAGAAACATTTTTTTGTTCTTATGTTACATATTAAACAGTAAGATTAACCTTTATAGGAGTTAGATGTGGCTTTGTGAAACTGACCTGCTGGGGATGAGTTTGGGAGTGCAGTTTTTGGATGGCCCAGTGAGATCAATCATTTACAAAGCCGTGGTAGTTAAGTTCATTGTAAACATACACCTTTTATAAAATATGTCAGTGTAAGGTTCATGGGAAAACATCCCAGGCTTGAACCCGTATTTGTCAAGAGTTTGAGTTAAATCATTCTGAAAATTTATATGAGTGAAAACCGGCTAGTCAGAAAGATATCTTTTATTATTGGGCATTCTTTTCATTGTAATTCTTGTTTCTTAATTTGTATTCATTAATAAAGGAAGAGAGAAACACAGAATAATAACTTTGGTAGATTGTTCAGGCAGAGTACTCATGATTCAACTTTGTAGAGTAGATGGCAGCTGTCTGTAGTGAAGACACAGGTGTAGAAGACTTCCTAAGCATTATCCTCTACACTTATGTCTCCACAACAGGCAGTTGCCATCCATTATACAAAATTTCATCACAGAATAATAACATTTATTAAAGACTGTTTTTCTTAAAAACACATTTTGTAAGGCAAAACTTAACATATACATGTGTAGTTTAGCAGAATAGTTCAGTGTTATAAAGGTTGTTCAGTTCTGGTGTTTAAAAGCAGTCACAAAAGATATAAAGTTCAGAATTTCATTTCATAACTACAGTAAACCATTAATGATTCAAGTGTAAAAAGTTGCTTTATAGAAACTGGGACAATGTACGTTTCAAATTATACAAAGTATTTTGATAATGACTTTGAAGCAAACTTCACAATTTTTTTATTCTCTATTGAGGTTACATTTGTGATACTTAAAATCAAGAAGAGATTCAAACTTCCCAGAATCACAAGCTTTAAGTTGGCTTTGTAATTTCAAAGATTTTATTTAAAGTCTAAATTTTCTGTAGTGGTGTCATCTGTAAAACACCTTTGCACTTTCTAACAACTGATGTATGTTTGTTTGTGGTAAATAATAAACACCACAATTATAGTGTTACAATTATCGGAGAATTGATATTTTTATTAGGACAACATTTTTTTATATGAATAATTGATAAATACTTCCTACCAAACATTAACTATCGTGTAAGTCTTGGGAACTTTACATGGTGCTTCATAGAATTTCAGGATATATATTATTATTATTGCATTAAAATATTTTCATAATTCACATGGATATGTGTGATGGGTGTGACTTGATTATTAAAACAGTTGAACCAAAAATAAAAGTTACTTTCTTAAACTACCTCTTCAACTACCAGTTATAATGAGACTGAGGTATCTCGGTGAGATATAACTAAAATAAGCATTTATAAGGCGATAAAATATTTACCAAATTATGTATATAGAAAACTGTGCAATTTTTATTATAATGTCTATGTGGTACTTTATAAATATTTAGCTGTGAGACTTCTATGGCTACTTTGTTTGTGTAATAATTAACAATATTGAAGTGTGAAATGTGTGTTCTGGATAGTTAGCAATGTGTATGTGGTAACTTACAGAAGAGCAAATGGAATGCAATTCTAACATTTATTGAGTGGTTATCTGAACACAACATTGTATTGAAAACTGGCTCTTTGGTATTTAATGAAATATCAAGGCTTAGATACAAAGTTTTATAAAATATATAGATGTGATGTTGATGTAATATCTAATGAATTGTTTATTTGGTGATTTGAATATTTAGGTATTAATATTGAGCTACATGTATTTAACTGTGAGTTTCATTTATAATGGAACTGAGCATTTGATTACGAACTTGTGATGTTACGTCCAACTTTCTGTAGCTATGAGATTGATATGACAGTTATGTTTCTAAGGGTGTGCAAAGAAAAGTCAGTGTAACAGTTCTGAAAATATTCTTTTCATATGGTTTACCATATGTGTACTTTTTATTTGGTCACACCATTAATTGAATAATTTTTCACAGTTTAAGTTGAGTTAATGGTGAAAATGAAAACAATTACAACTTTCTGCACACCAAAGAAAAAATAGAAAATGTTTTAAAACAAATCAACAAGCTTGTATCTTAGGTAAAACCAGTCATCTTTTTATACTATTCTATGCTGTTAAATTAAACTAATGAATATTATAATAGGAGTACATTAAACAAAAATCATAAAGGTGTTGTGGGTAAAATAGTCTACTTGTATAACAGTTTTTATGTACAGTGTATTACATACCAGCAAAGGCTTAAAACATGATGTTACAAAAGGGGAAACAGCTTCCTTTTAACAGTGTTTTAATCCACAACATGTGAAAACTATTCATCAGATGCAAAATGTACTCATTGTGTGTAACTTGAAATGTTACTTTTCTTTGGCATCAGCTCATTAATGAATCTTCCTGGACTTTTTTAAATGTGGTTGAGAATTGGAATCTCATTTACCTTAAACTATTAACGTTACGAAAAATTAACCTTGGGGCATGAAAACAAATTGACATTAAGGTTAAAGGTTAATTGACAAAGTTCAACAGGAATGTTACTTTCCATCAGTGTGAATAGGATGACTTAAGGCATTTTGTTTCCACTGTTAAAAGTATAAAAAGTTCAAACCTTTTTGGCACTCATTAATTATTATTTTAAAATAGCAATATATAATTAAAATTAAGAGTGGGTGGAGGGAAATGTTTGTAAAAATACTTCAGTTTCATAAATGATGAAATTATTAAGTTTATAAACTAATTGAAGGAAGATAAAATCTTGAATTTTATAGATGGGGTGGTCAAAACAATGTGAGATTATCAAAAGTAAACTCAAGTTATTACAATTTTTGTAATTTCGTCCTTACAGTTCTGTTGATCTTCATAACTGAAACAAGTGTGGTTTGTTTTTTATAGTACTGTTACAGTCAGTACCCACTGACATTACTGACTATGGAGGTACATTAAGAATGTATTGTTCTATAACATTTTGTACTGGAAGAATAAACAGTGAATTAACATTAAAATGAAAAGTGTTAATTAAAAATTATAAACAACATTTGAAAATGTAACTGAAACAATTATCAAAAAAGATTTAACAGAAGAAAATAATATCTTAGATTTTTTTTCTTACATTTTTGTTTTTTGGATAAATGATTTGTGTACATTTACTTTACCAGATGTGGTAAAAACTTGTTAATAAAAAACGTTTTTCACCTTATTGAAGGTATTATGGTAACAGTATAACAGTATTGTTATGAATGTCAAATGTCCTATTTGATATAACCTTACTATTTCTGTTACTTTAGAATATGAAATAATAAATAACTAATGAAATCCACCTTTTCATCTTGTTAACAAGTAATAATGAAACAAACAGTTGTGGAAAATACAAATTTGTCAAGACAGCTAAACTAATGAAGTCATTTGATTATTTTGTTTATGTTTAATGTAATATCAATGTAGGTTTTGAAATAAAACTTTAAAATGTTTAATAGGGCCAGTGTTTGTTGTCAACCAAATGTAATGACTACATTATACACGTACAATTGTAGTTTTTCTCAGTTCTGTTCACTAAGGTTTCTTTGATATTTGTGGAAACATTTTTTGTGTAATTTTTTAAAGTAAGATATATGAACAAGCTTTATCTGAAAAGTATATAATAATAATCAGTGGTCTTTCAACAACCAAGTTTATCATAATAATAATAATCAGTTGTAGTGGTCTTCCAACTACCAAGTTTATCATAATAATAATAATAATCAGGTGTAGTGGTCTTTCAACAACCAAGTTTATCATAATAATAATAATCAGTTGTAGTGGTCTTCCAACTACCAAGTTTATCATCATAATAACAATCAGGTGTAGTGGTCTTTCAACAACCAAGTTTATCATAATAATAATAATCAGTTGTAGTGGTCTTTCAACTACCAAGTTTATCATCATAATAATAATCAGATGTAGTGGTCTTTCAACAACCAAGTTTATCATCATAATAATAATAATCAGTTGTAGTGGTCTTTCAACTACCAAGTTTATCATAATAATAATAATCAGGTGTAGTGGTCTTTCAACAACCAAGTTTATCATAATAATAATAATCAGTTGTAGTGGTCTTCCAACTACCAAGTTTATCATCATAATAATAATCAGTTGTAGTGGTCTTTCAACAACCAAGTTTATCATCATAATAATAATAATCAGTTGTAGTGGTCTTCCAACTACCAAGTTTATCATCATAATAATAATCAGTTGTAGTGGTCTTTCAACTACCAAGTTTATCATCATAATAATAATCAGATGTAGTGGTCTTTCAACAACCAAGTTTATCATCATAATAATAATAATCAGTTGTAGTGGTCTTCCAACTACCAAGTTTATCATCATAATAATAATCAGATGTAGTGGTCTTCCAACTACCAAGTTTATCATCATAATAATAATCAGGTGTAGTGGTCTTTCAACAACCAAGTTTATCATAATAATAATAATCAGTTGTAGTGGTCTTTCAACAACCAAGTTTATCATCATAATAATAATAATCAGTTGTAGTGGTCTTTCAACAACCAAGTTTATCATAATAATAATAATAATCAGTTGTAGTGGTCTTTCAACAACCAAGTTTATCATCATAATAATAATAATCAGTTGTAGTGGTCTTTCAACAACCAAGTTTTTCATAATAATAATCAGATGTAGTGGTTTTTCAACTTCCAAGTATATTATATGGAACAAGGTTACCCTGTGTACTTGTATAATATAATCTATCAACATGCTAATGAACACAGGTTTAATGACTAGGCTTTGTTGTATTTTTTGCACATTACACTATTATAAGCAGCACTCAGAATGAAATGCCAACTTTGCTGTATATTAATTGAAATGTTTATCCAGATGACAGAATAATTCTAATTAAACTTGTTACTGATGGTACATTAGTGAAGTTTTTGACAACCGTGGTACATTCTGTTAGGAACTGTATTTTTAATAAACCAAAATCGAGGAATGCCCCACTTCTCTATTCAGTCTCTTTCCCCTAGCCACTGGTATGTCTGAAGGCTTACGATGTTTAAAATGTTTAATACATGTACTTTTAAGCTCTGTACTTAAAAATGAACAAAAAATTTTTGGTAATTAGCATGACAATGGACATGTTCCAGCATGCCTAGTGCTCTGTATTGAAACATAATGTACCTTGAAGAGAAATGTTTAATTGTCATGGAAGCATCCATTACAATTAATTAATGTTTTATTAACACAATCGTGGATTATTATGACTAAAATATAAATAATGGTAAAATTAATTTGGTTTAATTGTTAAGATCATGAACACCAAAGGTAGATGGTACATTCAACTGTATTAAGAAATAAAACCTGAACCATTTTACTTTATTATCTGTTTTTGTTTCGTAGCAGAGATGTATGTTGAAACGTAACTTAGATATGACTAAGAATAATTTGTTCTATGAAACATCTTATATGACAAGAACAAATTCAATTGAAATGTAAAGAAAAAGTGTTAATTAGAAATTTATAGGGACATATAAATTTTAGGTAAAGAATTTGAAATCAAGTTCTGTAACTTAAGCTGCCTATAATGAAAGTTTTCTTGTTGTTATTAGTGTTTAGTTTGTACAGTGCTATTAATTGTTGAATGCAACACTTGTAAAACAAAAATAACAGGTGGATTTAGGTGTTCGACTCGTAATCTCAGGGTTGCGTGTTCGAATCCCTGTTGCATCAAACATGCTCGCCCTTTCAGTACTTAGATCTGCATATTCATTATTTTAATTTATTTGCTTTGCATGTATTCTGTATGTAGCATCTTCTAAGATGTAAAAGTCACAGGTTCCATCCTCTCAGAAATGTCACGTGGTACTCATTTCCTACACTTAATGCTTCATGATAGGTTGTTGCTTACTATGTGGTTAATATAATGTGTCTTGAACTAAACTATAATTGTGTCTCTTGTCTTAGAAGAAACCACGTTTCTGTATACCGTGTCATCATGAAACGTATATTTTCTAAGTCATGACACATTTGTTCGGACATTCAGCCTTATTTCTGTTGTTTTTCTTAAAACACATATCTTCACCAAATGATTTGTAGCCAGATATTATGTGTGTGGTTCACTGTTATAAGGACAAAACAAATCCAATGCTTCACATTTTTTATTTAGTTTGTATTTCGCACAAAGTTACACAAGGGCTATCTGCGCTAGCCATCCCTAATTTAGTGGTGTAAAACGAGAGGGAAGGCAGCTAGTCATCACCACCCACTGCCAATTCTGGGGCTACTCTTTCACCAACGAATAGTGGGATTGACTTACCTTATAACGCCCCAACGGCTGAGAGGGCGAGCATGTTTCGTGTGACGGGAATGCGAACCCGCGACCCTCAGATTACGAGTCGCACGCCTTAATGTACCTGGTCATGCTGGGCCATCGAAACAACGTCAAATGTAGTTCTGATACACGCTGTCTGCAATTCTAATGTGACTTCTTGCTTTGCACATTTACAATAGTGTTGATATAATACACACGACTCTATGTAAGATATATATATAAAAACAAGAAATATGGATGTTGTAAACCTAAACTTAAACTGCTCGAACTTGTGACTAGTATGAATGTTTTTGACATACAGTCAGCCAACCTATGTATAATGCACATGTATACTTACGAAATTTAGTTAGGAAAACTGTGACATAAAACCTCGTGTGTAATATTAGTAACCTGATTTTTATTGCTCCTACATGTACAAATCAGGGAAACTTATAAAGACAGAATTATGACAAAAAATGTCGGTTATTGGCTATCGGAGGACATTTTAAAGTGCAAAATGCTTGTTGGTAGTCCGGGTATCTTACCTGAAACTCCATGACCATAAAATATGGCTTTGACCATCGGAGAACTTAAAAACTTTTAAAGTCCGCCTTTTAACAATAGAGGATTAACTGAGTTCTACAGATAGAATCTGAGATGCGTTTACGCTTTATGTTACAAAAATAAAATACTAATGACATAAATATAACATAAATCATAACATCTGTACAGTTGGAAACATTAATTTAACAAAGTGACTTTCAAAAGTCATAGAACTATTATGTTTGGAAGCCATTATTCCCAGATATATTGCACTGACCAGATAGTTCTTTCTATCCAATACCACAAAACATTCCTTTCAATTTAAACTGTGGCGGGATTATAAGGTTAACAATTGATCCATGGGTGTAAGGATCTGATCTGTGGCAGAGCACTAGATTGTCTTAGTTTGTCGTGGATATGAACTTAACTTTTAATGACTTGTATCAAGGTTTAATTTTTAATGTTGTGAAAATTAATATAAACCGAGAAAACAAAAACACTTCGAACTTATAATGACATTTCAACGTATAGTAAAAGAAATCTTTGTACTTTAACATATCTTATGTATTTTGACAAACTTTTGATTTTGCACGTGGTTTTCCTGCAGCCTATTTCTTATTGGTACAATTCCTACAATAAATGCTTCCAATCGAAACCTACGTTTGCTGTGTGAGTAAGAGGTAAAACTGGAGGACAAACCAAAGTCCACTTTCCATTCTCATCTTCTTCTGTTGTAGCTACAGCACAGTAAGGTATTCCATATACTCGATGGACAATATCGTGGGATGAACGTGGAGGATTCCCTGTCAGCTGTCGAGTGCACGTGTCTAACGTAGCAGCGTGACCCACGAATAAAAGTATTTGTCCTAAAAATATAAAAAAAGCATTTGTAACGTTAAACAGAAAAACGCATGTCAAATGAACACGCTTATTATTACATTTATTTCAAAAGTAACAGAAGCTACACTTTATAGATTGTTCAACACTTTTGATGTGCAGTAACAACACTTTTTAACTTCAAGTGGGCCCAGCACGGCCAGGTGGTTAAGGCACTCGACTCGTAATCCGAGGGTTGCGGGTTTGAATCCCCATTACACCACACATGTTCGCCATTTCAGCCGTGGGAGCGTTATAATGTGACGGTCAGTCCCACTATTTTTTGGTAAAAGAGTTGGCGGTGGAAGGTGATGACTAGCTGCCTTCTCTCTAGTCTTACACTGCTAAATTATGGACGACTACTGCAGATAGCCCTTGTGTAGCTTTGCGCGAAATTCAAACCGAACCAAACTTCAAATGTAGTTTTGTAAATTGCAAATAATTAGGGAGTGGGCAAACAATAGCCAGGTAAACAAAAGAACATGATGGAAGTACCCTTCGATCGTGTGCAATTTAACTGCTTTAGAATTCAACCTCGTATTAAGAGCTTACATTGTTACTAATTGTCACTTGTATAAATGTCCCCCAGTGGCTCAGCGGTTTGTCTGCGGACTTACACGCTAAAATCCGGGTTTCGATACCCGTGGTGGGCAGAGCACAGATAGCCCATTGTGTAGTTTTGTGCTTAATTCTAAACAACCAACTAAACACTTGTATAAAAGTGAAATGACAGTATAAAACCTATTAGCGCACAGACTTTTAAACTATTATCCAGTTTTAGTAGTATAAATGTCCCAGAATTCAAATACCACATGGCAAGGATAATGGGTTCAAAGATGTGGCTGGGAAAAGTTGCAGATCTGTGTTATTTACAGACGACTCCATGTTTTAATTATTCGACAACAATCAAAGCAGGAAGCAGAAGAGTGTTGTAGCGAATCTGCACAAAATGTATGGCACATTGACTGATGACAGGTACAGGTCTTATCACGTTGTTAACCCTTTAGAAACATTTCTTATGACGTTATCCACATCTGGAATGTCAAAGCATATTTATGTAATATAACTGTGGTTTGTAAACTCAATATACGTTCGTATGTATACATTAAATATTTTCTGTTCAACTGAGCCTGTTTTTAAAGTACTGAATGAACATTTTAGCAGGCTGATATAAACAAAGAATAATAATAATAAATAACGTATATCAAGGAACTTAACACCAACTATATCTTTAGACGGTTTGCTCCCACCCCCCAGTAGTACAGAAATACTGCTGGGCCACAGAGGGGGTGATGTGATGTGTTCGAATGATTAAATCTACCTCGATATCTTATCAACCAACCACTGGAAATCTTGTAGTCCTTATTTAGTGAAGTAGCAACATTATCCAAACATCTGTCTTTATGAATTCAATAATCCCATAGCACCAAAAATGTTCGACCCAAAGGTGTATTTTGTAAAACATTTCGTGAAATATATTTGTGCAGACTTTGGTCATTTTTATTGTTGACTATTGTAAACGTTATACTTATTGTTTGAACTTATCATGTTTGTTTCAATACTTGTTTGTTGGTTTTGAACTTCGTACAAAGCTACCCGAGGATCATCTGCGTTAGCTGTCCCTAAGCTATCAGTACAAGACTAGAAGGAAGGCATGTAGTCATCATTACCCATTGCAAACTATTGGGCTACTCTTTTACAAACCAATAGTGAGACTGACCCACACCTTATAACGCTCCTACGGCTGAAAGGGCGAGCAGGTTTGGTGCGACTGGAACTCGAACCCGCGACCCTCAGATGACGAGTCGCACGCCTTAACCCACCTCACTAAAGTTCCATAATAAGATGTCATGTTCCCCCACTCTACTGTTATCTTCATTTCCACGTAACACACAATTATAAGTTAGTTTTGTTTCCCATATATATTTTACGCGTATTTTCTTGACATTTTCATTGTTTCTTATTCAGTTTTTATCTTCTGCTCTATATAGTTAAGCATTATCTTTAGACGTAACATGAACCGTTTCTAGTAACTAATTCTTCGAACTTGTGAATGTAAAGCAATAATAAAAATAACATCCTCTATATTCTTGTAATATTTACACTCTCACCAAAATATCTCAGCCAGGTTACGTCATAATGTTTTTACTTTGTTATCAATAGTCATCAAGTTTTTAAAATACAAGTCGAATTTCATTTACTTCCGTACAGGATTGACTGTGATGTAATCAATTCTCCTGTACAACTACAAATATCAGAACACAACCTGTTTTATTAACTGTAAAAGTTCATAGTGATGTAATCAATTCTCCTGTACAACTACATATATCAGAACACAACCTGTTTTATTAACTGTAAAAGTTCATAGTGATGTAATCAATTCTCCTGTACAACTACAAATATCAGAACACAACCTGTTTTATTAACTGTAAAAGTTCATAGTGATGAAATCAATTCTCCTCTACAACTACAAATATCAGAACACAACCTGTTTTATTAACTGTAAAAGTTCATAGTGATGTAATCAATTCTCCTCTACAACTACATACATCAGAACACAACCTGTTTTATTAACTGTAAAAGTTCACAGTAATGTAATCAATTCTCCTCTACAACTACAAATATCAGAACACAACCTGTTTTATTAACTGTAAAAGTTCATAGTGATGTAATCAATTCTCCTGTACAACTACATATATCAGAACACAACCTGTTTTATTAACTGTAAAAGTTCATAGTGATGTAATCAATTCTCCTGTACAACTACAAATATCAGAACACAACCTGTTTTATTAACTGTAAAAGTTCATAGTGATGTAATCAATTCTCCTGTACAACTACATATATCAGAACACAACCTGTTTTATTAACTGCAACAGTTCATAGTGATGTAATCAATTCTCCTCTACAACTACAAATATCAGAACACAACCTGTTTTATACTGTAAAAGTTCATAGTGATGTAATCAATTCTCCTGTACAACTACAAATATCAGAACACAACCTGTTTTATTAACTGTAAAAGTTTATAGTGATGTAATCAATTCTCCTCTACAACTACAAATATCAGAACACAATCTGTTTTATTAATTCTAAAAGTTCATAGTGATGTAATCAATTCTCCTGTAGAACTACAAATATCAGAACACAACCTGTTTTATTAACTGCAAAAGTTCATAGTGATGTAATCAATTCTCCTGTACAACTACAAATATCAGAACACAACCTGTTTTATACTGTAAAAGTTCATAGTGATGTAATCAATTCTCCTGTACAACTACAAATATCAGAACACAACCTGTTTTATTAATTGTAAAAGTTCATAGTGATGTAATCAATTCTCCTGTAGAACTACAAATATCAGAACACAACCTGTTTTATTAACTGTAAAAGTTCATAGTGATGTAATCAATTCTCCTCTACAACTACAAATATCAGAACACAACCTGTTTTATTAACTGTAAAAGTTCATAGTGATGTAATCAATTCTCCTCTACAACTACAAATATCAGAACACAACCTGTTTTATACTGTAAAAGTTCATAGTGATGTAATCAATTCTCCTCTACAACTACAAATATCAGAACACAACCTGTTTTATACTGTAAAAGTTCATAGTGATGTAATCAATTCTCCTCTACAACTACAAATATCAGAACACAACCTGTTTTATTAACTGTAAAAGTTCATAGTGATGTAATCAATTCTCCTCTACAACTACAAATATCAGAACACAACCTGTTTTATACTGTAAAAGTTCATAGTGATGTAATCAATTCTCCTCTACAACTACAAATATCAGAACACAACCTGTTTTATTAACTGTAAAATTTCATAGTGATGTAATCAATTCTCCTCTACAAGTACACAACCTGTTTTATTAACTGTAAAAGTTCATAGTGATGTAATCAATTCTCCTCTACAACTACAAATATCAGAACACAACCTGTTTTATTAACTGTAAAAGTTCATAGTGATGTAATCAATTCTCCTCTACAACTACAAATATCAGAACACAACCTGTTTTATTAACTGTAAAAGTTCATAGTGATGTAATCAATTCTCCTCTACAACTACATATATTAGAACACAACCTGTTTTATTAACTGTAAAAGTTCATAGTGATGTAATCAATTCTCCTGTAGAACTACAAATATCAGAACACAACCTGTTTTATTAACTGTAAAATTTCACAGTGATGTAATCAATTCTCCTCTACAACTACAAATATCAGAACACAACCTGTTTTATTAACTGTAAAAGTTCATAGTGATGTAATCAATTCTCCTCTACAACTACAAATATCAGAACACAACCTGTTTTATTAACTGTAAAAGTTCATAGTGATGTAATCAATTCTCCTCTACAACTACATATACCAGAACACAACCTGTTTTATTAACTGTAAAAGTTCATAGTGATGTAATCAATTCTCCTCTACAACTACAAATATCAGAACACAACCTGTTTTATTAACTGTAAAAGTTCATAGTGATGTAATCAATTCTCCTCTACAACTACATATATCAGAACACAACCTGTTTTATTAACTGTAAAAGTTCATAGTGATGTAATCAATTCTCCTGTACAACTACATATATCAGAACACAACCTTTTTTATTAACTGTAAAAGTTCATAGTGATGTAATCAATTCTCCTGTACAACTACAAATATCAGAACACAACCTGTTTTATTAACTGTAAAAGTTCATAGTGATGTAATCAATTCTCCTCTACAACTACATATATTAGAACACAACCTGTTTTATTAACTGTAAAAGTTCATAGTGATGTAATCAATTCTCCTCTACAACTACAAATATCAGAACACAACCTGTTTTATTAACTGTAAAAGTTCATAGTGATGTAATCAATTCTCCTCTACAACTACAAATATCAGAACACAACCTGTTTTATTAACTGTAAAAGTTCATAGTGATGTAATCAATTCTCCTCTACAACTACAAATATCAGAACACAACCTGTTTTATTAACTGTAAAAGTTCATAGTGATGTAATCAATTCTCCTCTACAACTACAAATATCAGAACACAACCTGTTTTATTAACTGTAAAAGTTCATAGTGATGTAATCAATTCTCCTCTACAACTACAAATATCAGAACACAACCTGTTTTATACTGTAAAAGTTCATAGTAATGTAATCAATTCTCCTCTACAACTACATATATCAGAACACAACCTACTTTATTAACTGTAAAATTTCAAAGTGATGTAATCAATTCTCCTGTACAACTACAAATATCAGAACACAACCTGTTTTATTAACTGTAAAAGTTCATAGTGATGTAATCAATTCTCCTGTACAACTACATATATCAGAACACAACCTGTTTTATTAACTGTAAAAGTTCATAGTGATGTAATCAATTCTCCTGTACAACTACATATATCAGAACACAACCTGTTTTATTAACTGTAAAAGTTCATAGTGATGTAATCAATTCTCCTCTACAACTACAAATATCAGAACACAACCTGTTTTATACTGTAAAAGTTCATAGTGATGTAATCAATTCTCCTGTACAACTACAAATATCAGAACACAACCTGTTTTATTAACTGTAAAAGTTCATAGTGATGTAATCAATTCTCCTCTACAACTACAAATATCAGAACACAATCTGTTTTATTAATTGTAAAAGTTCATAGTGATGTAATCAATTCTCCTGTAGAACTACAAATATCAGAACACAACCTGTTTTATTAACTGTAAAAGTTCAGAGTGATGTAATCAATTCTCCTCTACAACTACAAATATCAGAACACAACCTGTTTTATTAACTGTAAAAGTTCATAGTGATGTAATCAATTCTCCTCTACAACTACAAATATCAGAACACAACCTGTTTTATTAACTGTAAAAGTTCATAGTGATGTAATCAATTCTCCTCTACAACTACATATATTAGAACACAACCTGTTTTATTAACTGTAAAAGTTCATAGTGATGTAATCAATTCTCCTCTACAACTACAAATATCAGAACACAACCTGTTTTATACTGTAAAAGTTCATAGTGATGTAATCAATTCTCCTCTACAACTACAAATATCAGAACACAACCTGTTTTATTAACTGTAAAAGTTCATAGTGATGTAATCAATTCTCCTCTACAACTACAAATATCAGAACACAACCTGTTTTATACTGTAAAAGTTCATAGTGATGTAATCAATTCTCCTCTACAACTACAAATATCAGAACACAACCTGTTTTAATAACTGTAAAAGATCATAGTGATGTAATCAATTCTCCTCTACAACTACAAATATCAGAACACAACCTGTTTTATCAACTGTAAAAGTTCATAGTGATGTAATCAATTCTCCTCTACAACTACAAATATCAGAACACAACCTGTTTTATACTGTAAAAGTTCATAGTGATGTAATCAATTCTCCTCTACAACTACAAATATCAGAACACAACCTGTTTTATTAACTGTAAAAGTTCATAGTGATGTAATCAATTCTCCTCTACAACTACATATATCAGAACACAACCTGTTTTATTAACTGTAAAAGTTCATAGTGATGTAATCAATTCTCCTCTACAACTACAAATATCAGAACACAACCTGTTTTATTAACTGTAAAAGTTCATAGTGATGTAATCAATTCTCCTCTACAACTACATATATCAGAACACAACCTGTTTTATTAACTGTAAAAGTTCATAGTGATGTAATCAATTCTCCTGTACAACTACATATATCAGAACACAACCTTTTTTATTAACTGTAAAAGTTCATAGTGATGTAATCAATTCTCCTGTACAACTACAAATATCAGAACACAACCTGTTTTATTAACTGTAAAAGTTCATAGTGATGTAATCAATTCTCCTCTACAACTACATATAATAGAACACAACCTGTTTTATTAACTGTAAAAGTTCATAGTGATGTAATCAATTCTCCTCTACAACTACAAATATCAGAACACAACCTGTTTTATTAACTGTAAAAGTTCATAGTGATGAAATCAATTCTCCTCTACAACTACAAATATCAGAACACAACCTGTTTTATTAACTGTAAAAGTTCATAGTGATGTAATCAATTCTCCTCTACAACTACAAATATCAGAACACAACCTGTTTTATTAACTGTAAAAGTTCATAGTGATGTAATCAATTCTCCTCTACAACTACAAATATCAGAACACAACCTGTTTTATTAACTGTAAAAGTTCATAGTGATGTAATCAATTCTCCTCTACAACTACATATATTAGAACACAACCTGTTTTATTAACTGTAAAAGTTCATAGTGATGTAATCAATTCTCCTCTACAACTACATATATCAGAACACAACCTGTTTTATTAACTGTAAAAGTTCATAGTCATGTAATCAATTCTCCTCTACAACTACATATATCAGAACACAACCTACTTTATTAACTGTAAAATTTCAAAGTGATGTAATCAATTCTCCTGAACAACTACAAATATCAGAACACAACCTGTTTTATTAACTGTAAAAGTTCATAGTGATGTAATCAATTCTCCTCTACAACTACATATATCAGAACACAACCTGTTTTATTAACTGCAAAAGTTCATAGTGATGTAATCAATTCTCCTCTACAACTACAAATATCAGAACACAACCTGTTTTATTAACTGTAAAAGTTCATAGTGATGTAATCAATTCTCCTGTACAACTACAAATATCAGAACACAACCTGTTTTATTAACTGTAAAAGTTCATAGTGATGTAATCAATTCTCCTCTACAACTACAAATATCAGAACACAACCTGTTTTATAACTGTAAAAGTTCATAGTGATGTAATCAATTCTCCTCTACAACTACATATATCAGAACACAACCTGTTTTATACTGTAAAAGTTCATAGTGATGTAATCAATTCTCCTCTACAACTACAAATATCAGAACACAACCTGTTTTATTAACTGTAAAAGTTCATAGTGATGTAATCAATTCTCCTCTACAAGTACAAATATCAGAACACAACCTGTTTTATTAACTGTAAAAGTTCATAGTGATGTAATCAATTCTCCTCTACAACTACAAATATCAGAACACAACCTGTTTTATTAACTGTAAAAGTTCATAGTGATGTAATCAATTCTCCTGTACAACTACAAATATCAGAACACAACCTGTTTTATTAACTGTAAAAGTTCATAGTGATGTAATCAATTATCCTCTACAACTACAAATATCAGAACACAACCTGTTTTATTAACTGTAAAAGTTCATAGTGATGTAATCAATTCTCCTCTACAACTACATATATTAGAACACAACCTGTTTTATTAACTGTAAAAGTTCATAGTGATGTAATCAATTCTCCTGTAGAACTACAAATATCAGAACACAACCTGTTTTATTAACTGTAAAAGTTCATAGTGATGTAATCAATTCTCCTGTACAACTACAAATATCAGAATACAACCTGTTTTATTAACTGTAAAAGTTCATAGTGATGTAATCAATTCTCCTCTACAACTACAAATATCAGAACACAACCTGTTTTATTAACTGTAAAAGTTCATAGTGATGTAATCAATTCTCCTCTACAACTACATATATCAGAACACAACCTGTTTTATTAACTGTAAAAGTTCATAGTGATGTAATCAATTCTCCTCTACAACTACAAATATCAGAACACAACCTGTTTTATTAACTGTAAAAGTTCATAGTGATGTAATCAATTCTCCTCTACAACTACATATATCAGAACACAACCTGTTTTATTAACTGTAAAAGTTCATAGTGATGTAATCAATTCTCCTGTACAACTACATATATCAGAACACAACCTTTTTTATTAACTGTAAAAGTTCATAGTGATGTAATCAATTCTCCTGTACAACTACAAATATCAGAACACAACCTGTTTTATTAACTGTAAAAGTTCATAGTGATGTAATCAATTCTCCTCTACAACTACATATATTAGAACACAACCTGTTTTATTAACTGTAAAAGTTCATAGTGATGTAATCAATTCTCCTCTACAACTACAAATATCAGAACACAACCTGTTTTATTAACTGTAAAAGTTCATAGTGATGTAATCAATTCTCCTCTACAACTACAAATATCAGAACACAACCTGTTTTATTAACTGTAAAAGTTCATAGTGATGTAATCAATTCTCCTCTACAACTACATATATTAGAACACAACCTGTTTTATTAACTGTAAAAGTTCATAGTGATGTAATCAATTCTCCTCTACAACTACATATATCAGAACACAACCTGTTTTATTAACTGTAAAAGTTCATAGTCATGTAATCAATTCTCCTCTACAACTACATATATCAGAACACAACCTACTTTATTAACTGTAAAATTTCAAAGTGATGTAATCAATTCTCCTGTACAACTACAAATATCAGAACACAACCTGTTTTATTAACTGTAAGTGTTCATAGTGATGTAATCAATTCTCCTCTACAACTACATATATCAGAACACAACCTGTTTTATTAACTGCAAAAGTTCATAGTGATGTAATCAATTCTCCTGTACAACTACAAATATCAGAACACAACCTGTTTTATTAACTGTAAAAGTTCATAGTGATGTAATCAATTCTCCTGTACAACTACAAATATCAGAACACAACCTGTTTTATTAACTGTAAAAGTTCATAGTGATGTAATCAATTCTCCTCTACAACTACAAATATCAGAACACAACCTGTTTTATAACTGTAAAAGTTCATAGTGATGTAATCAATTCTCCTCTACAACTACATATATCAGAACACAACCTGTTTTATACTGTAAAGTTCATAGTGATGTAATCAATTCTCCTCTACAACTACAAATATCAGAACACAACCTGTTTATTAACTGTAAAAGTTCATAGTGATGTAATCAATTCTCCTCTACAAGTACAAATATCAGAACACAACCTGTTTTATTAACTGTAAAAGTTCATAGTGATGTAATCAATTCTCCTCTACAACTACAAATATCAGAACACAACCTGTTTTATTAACTGTAAAAGTTCATAGTGATGTATCAATTCTCCTCTACAACTACAATATCAGAACACAAACCTGTTTTATTAACTGTAAAAGTTCATAGTGATTATCATTTCTCTACAACTACAAATATCAGAACACAACCTGTTTTATTAACTGTAAAAGTTCATAGTGATGTAATCAAGTTATCCTCTACAACTACAATATCAGAACACAAATCTGTTTTATTAACTTGTAAAAAAGTTCATAGTGATGTGAATCAATTCTCCTCTACAACTACAAAATATCAGAACACAATCTGTTTTAATTAACTTGTAAAAGTTCATAGTGATGTAAGCAATTCTCCTGCTAAACTAGAAATATCCGAACACAAACCTGTTTATTAACTGTAAAAGTTCTAGTGATGTAATCAATTCTCCTCTAGCCACTAGCAAATATCAGAACACAACTGTTTTATTATTATTGTAAAAGTTCATAGTGATGTAATCAACTTCTCCTGTACAACTACAAATATCAAGAAACACAACCTGTTATTAACTTGTAAAGCTTCATAGTGATGTAATCAATTCTCCTGTACAACCAATAGGGCAGAACACAACCTGTTTAGGTACTGGAAACGTTCAAATAGTGATGTAATCAATTCTCTCTCTACCACTACAAATATCAGAACACACACTGTTTTATACTGTAAAAGTTCATAGTGATGTAATCAATTCTCCTGTACAACTACAAATATCAGAACACAACCTGTTTTATTAATTGTAAAAGTTCATAGTGATGTAATCAATTCTCCTGTACAACTACAAATATCAGAACACAACCTGTTTTATTAATTGTAAAAGTTCATAGTGATGTAATCAATTCTCCTCTACAACTACGTATATCAGAACACAACCTGTTTTATTAACTGTAAAAGTTCATAGTGATGTAATCAATTCTCCTGTACAACTACAAATATCAGAACACAACCTGTTTTATTAACTGTAAAAGTTCATAGTGATGTAATCAATTCTCCTGTACAACTACAAATATCAGAACACAACCTGTTTTATTAACTGTAAAAGTTCATAGTGATGTAATCAATTCTCCTCTACAACTACATATATCAGAACACAACCTGTTTTATACTGTAAAAGTTCATAGTGATGTAATCAATTCTCCTCTACAACTACAAATATCAGAACACAACCTGTTTTATTAACTGTAAAAGTTCATAGTGATGTAATCAATTCTCCTCTACAAGTACAAATATCAGAACACAACCTGTTTTATCAACTGTAAAAGTTCATAGTGATGTAATCAATTCTCCTCTACAACTACAAATATCAGAACACAACCTGTTTTATTAACTGTAAAAGTTCATAGTGATGTAATCAATTCTCCTGTACAACTACAAATATCAGAACACAACCTGTTTTATTAACTGTAAAAGTTCATAGTGATGTAATCAATTCTCCTCTGCAACTACAAATATCAGAACACAACCTGTTTTATTAACTGTAAAAGTTCATAGTGATGTAATCAATTCTCCTGTACAACTACAAATATCAGAACACAACCTGTTTTATTAATTGTAAAAGTTCATAGTGATGTAATCAATTCTCCTCTACAACTACAAATATCAGAACACAACCTGTTTTATTAACTGTAAAAGTTCATAGTGATGTAATCAATTCTCCTCTACAACTACAAATATCAGAACACAACCTGTTTTATACTGTAAAAGTTCATAGTGATGTAATCAATTCTCCTGTACAACTACAAATATCAGAACACAACCTGTTTTATTAATTGTAAAAGTTCATAGTGATGTAATCAATTCTCCTGTACAACTACAAATATCAGAACATAACCTGTTTTATTAATTGTAAAAGTTCATAGTGATGTAATCAATTCTCCTCTACAACTACATATATCAGAACACAACCTGTTTTATTAACTGTAAAAGTTCATAGTGATGTAATCAATTCTCCTGTACAACTACAAATATCAGAACACAACCTGTTTTATTAACTGTAAAAGTTCATACTGATGTAATCAATTCTCCTCTACAACTACATATATCAGAACAGAACCTGTTTTATTAACTGCAAAAGTTCATAGTGATGTAATCAATTCTCCTCTACAACTACAAATATCAGAACACAACCTGTTTTATTAACTGTAAAAGTTCATAGTGATGTAATCAATTCTCCTCTACAACTACAAATATCAGAACACAACCTGTTTTATTAACTGTAAAAGTTCATAGTGATGTAATCAATTCTCCTCTACAACTACAAATATCAGAACACAACCTGTTTTATTAACTGTAAAAGTTCATAGTGATGTAATCAATTCTCCTGTACAACTACAAATATCAGAACACAACCTGTTTTATTAACTGTAAAAGTTCATAGTGATGTAATCAATTCTCCTCTACAACTACATATATCAGAACACAACCTGTTTTATTAACTGCAAAAGTTCATAGTGATGTAATCAATTCTCCTCTACAACTACAATATAGAACACAACCTGTTTTATTAACTGTAAAAGTTCATAGTGATGTAATCAATTCTCCTCTACAAGTACAAATATCAGAACACAACCTGTTTTATCAACTGTAAAAGTTCATAGTGATGTAATCAATTCTCCTCTACAACTACATATACCAGAACACAACCTGTTTTATTAACTGTAAAAGTTCATAGTGATGTAATCAATTCTCCTCTACAACTACAAATATCAGAACACAACCTGTTTTATTAACTGTAAAAGTTCATAGTGATGTAATCAATTCTCCTCTACAACTACATATATCAGAACACAACCTGTTTTATTAACTGTAAAAGTTCATAGTGATGTAATCAATTCTCCTGTACAACTACATATATCAGAACACAACCTTTTTATTAACTGTAAAAGTTCATAGTGATGTAATCAATTCTCCTGTACAACTACAAATATCAGAACACAACCTGTTTTATTAACTGTAAAAGTTCATAGTGATGTAATTCAATTCTCCTCTACAACTACATATATTAGAACACAACCTGTTTTATTAACTGTAAAGTTCATAGTGATGTATCAATTCTCCTCTACAACTACAAATATCAGAACACAACCTGTTTTATTAACTGTAAAAGTTTCATAGTGTGTAATCAATTCTCCTCTACAACTACAAATATCAGAACACAACCTGTTTTAATTAACTGTAAAAGTTCATAGTGATGTAATCAATTCTCCTCTACAACTACAAATATCAGAAACACAACCTGTTTTATTAACTGTAAAAGTTCATAGTGATGTATCAATTCTCCTCTACAACTACAAATATCAGAAACACAAACCTGTTTTATTAACTGTAAAAGTTCATAGTGATGTAATCAATTCTCCTCTACAACTACAAAATATCAGAACACAACCTGTTTATACTGTAAAAGTTCATAGTAATGTAATCAATTCTCCTCTACAACTACATATATCAGAACACAACCTACTTTATTAACTGTAAAATTTCAAAGTGATGTAATCAATTCTCCTGTACAACACAAATATCAGAACACAACCTGTTTATTAACTGTAAAAGTTCATAGTGATGTAATCAATTCTCCTTACAACTACATATATCAGAACACACAACCTGTTTTATTAACTGTAAAAGTTCATAGTGATGTAATCAATTCTCCCTGTACAACTACATATATCAGAACACAACCTGTTTTATTAACTGGCAAAAGTTCATAGTGATGTAATCAATTCTCCTCTACAACTACAAATATCAGACACAACCTGTTTTATACTGTAAAAGTTCATAGTGATGTAATCACATTCTCCTGTACAACTACAATATCAGAACACAACCTGTTTTATTAACTGTAAAAGTTCATAGTGATGTAATCAATTCTCCCTCTACAACTACAAATATCAGAACACAAATCTGTTTTATTAATTGTAAAAGTTCATAGTGATGTAAATCAATTCTCCTGTAGAACTACAAATATCAGAACACAACCTGTTTTATTAAGTGTAAAAGTTCAGAGTGATGTAATCAATTCTCCTCTACAACTACAAATATCAGAACACAAACCTGTGTATTAACTGTAAAAGTTCATAGGTGATGTAATCAATTCTCCTCTACAACTACAAATATCAGACACAACCTGTTTTATTACCTGTAAAAGTTCATAGTGATGTAATCAATTCTCCTCTACAACTACATATATAGAACACAACCTGTTTATTAACTGTAAAAGTTTCATAGTGATGTAATAATTCTCCTCGACACTACAAATATCGAAACACAAACCTTTTATACTGTAAAAGTTCATAGTGATGTAATCATTCTCCTCTACAACTACAAATAATCAGAACCAAGCAACCTGTTTTAATGAACGTACAAGTTCAATAGTGATGTAGATCAAAATTCTCCTCTACAACTCACAAATTATCAGAACAACCAACCTGTTTATACTGTAAAAGTTCATAGTGATGTAATCAAGTCTTCCTCTACTACAACTACAATAATCAGAACACAACCTGTTTTAAAATAACTGTAAAAGATCATAGTGGATGTAATCGAATTCTCCTCTAACAACTAACAAATATCAGAACAACAACCTGTTTAATCAACAACTGTAAAAGTTCAATAGTGAGGTAATCAATTCTCATCTACAACCTAACAAAATATTCATAGTGATGTAATCAATTCTTCCTCTACAACTACAAATATCAAACACAACCTGTTTTATTAACTGTAAAAGTTCATAGTGATGTAATCAAATTCTCCTCTACAACTACAAATATCAGAACACAAACCTGTTTTATTAACTGTAAAAGTTCATAGTGATGTAATCAATCCTCCGCTAGCAAGTACAAATATCAGACACAAGAAGCCTGTTTTATTAATCTGTAAAAGTTCATAGTGATGTAATCAATTCTCCTGCTACAACTACAAATATCAGAACACAACCTGTTTTATTAACTGGTAAAAAGTTCATAGTGATGTAATCAATTCTCCTGTACAACTACAAATATCAGACACAACCTGTTTTATTAACTGTAAAAGGTCATAGTGATGTAATCAATTCTCCTCTACAACTCCAATATCAGAACACAACCTGTTTTATTAACTGTAAAAGTTCATAGTGATGTAAATCAATTCTCCTCTACAACTACCAATTATTCAGAACACACCTGTTTTATTAACTGTAAAAGTTCCTAGTGATGTCATCCTCAATTCCTCCTGTACAACTACATATATCAGAAAACAACCGGTTTTATTAACTGTAAAAGTTGCATAGTGATGTAATCAATTCTCCTTACAAACTACAATATCAGAACACAACCTGTTTTATACTGTAAAAGTTCATAGTGATGTAATCATTCTCCTCTACAACTACATATATCAGAACACACCTGTTTTATACTGTAAAAGTTCATAGTGATGTAATCAATTCTCCTGTACAACTACATATATCAGAACACAACCTGTTTTATTAACTGTAAAAGTTCATAGTGATGTAATCAATTCTCCTGTACACTACAATATCAGAACACAACCTTTTATTAACTGTAAAAGTTCATAGTGATGTAATCAATTCTCCTCTCACTACATATCAGAACACAACCTGTTTTATTAACTGTAAAAGTTCATATGTAAAATCAATTCTCCTCTACAACTACAATATCAGAACACAACCTGTTTTTATTACTGTAAAATTCATAGTGATGTAAATCAATTCTCCTCTACAACTACAAATATCAGAACACAACCTGTTTTATTAACTGTAAAAGTTCATAGTGATGTAATCAATTCTCCTCTACAACTACAAATATCAGAACACAACCTGTTTTATTAACTGTAAAAGTTCATAGTGATGTAATCAATTCTCCTCTACAACTACATATATCAGAACACAACCTGTTTTATTAACTGTAAAAGTTCATAGTGATGTAATCAATTCTCCTATACAACTACATATATCAGAACACAACCTGTTTTATTAACTGTAAAAGTTCATAGTGATGTAATCAATTCTTCTCTACAACTACATATATCAGAACACAACCTGTTTTATTAACTGTAAAAGTTCATAGTGATGTAATCAATTCTCCTCTACAACTACATATATCAGAACACAACCTGTTTTATACTGTAAAAGTTCATAGTGATGTAATCAATTCTCTAACTACAAATATCAGAACACAACCTGTTTTATTAACTGTAAAAGTTCATAGTGATGTAATCAATTCTCCTCTACAACTACATATATCAGAACACAACCTGTTTTATTAACTGTAAAAGTTCATAGTGATGTATCAATTCATCCTCTACAACTACAAATATCAGAACACAACCTGTTTTATTAACTGTAAAAAGTTCATAGTGATGTAATCAATTCTCCTTACAACTACAAATATCAGAACACAACCTGTTTTATTAACTGTAAAAAGTTCATAGTGATGTAATCAATTCTCCTCTACAACTACAATATCAGAACACAACCTGTTTTATTAACTGTAAAAGTTCATAGTGATGTAATCAATTCTCCTCTACAACTACATATCAGAACCAACCTGTTTTTATACTGTAAAAGTTCATAGTGATGTAATCAATTCTCCTCTACAACTACAAATATCAGAACACAACCTGTTTTATTAACTGTAAAGTTCATAGTGATGTAATCAATTCTCCTCTACAACTACAAATATCAGAACACAACCTGTTTTATTAACTGTAAAAGTTCATAGTGATGTAATCAATTCTCCTCTACAACTACAAATATCAGAACACAACCTGTTTTAATTAACTGTAAAAGTTTCATAGTGATGTAATCAATTCTCCTGTACAACTACAAATATCAGAACACAACCTGTTTTATTAACTGTAAAAGTTCATAGTGATGTAATCAATTCTCCTCTACAACTACAAATATCAGAACACAACCTGTTTTATTAACTGTAAAAGTTCATAGTGATGTAATCAATTCTCCTCTACAACTACAATATTAGAACACAACTGTTTTATTAACTGTAAAAGTTCATAGTGATGTAATCAATTCTCCTGTAGAACTACAAATATCAGAACACAACCTGTTTTATTAACTGTAAAAGTTCATAGTGATGTAATCAATTCTCCTGTACAACTACAAATATCAGAACACAACCTGTTTTATTAACTGTAAAAGTTCATAGTGATGTAATCAATTCTCCTCTACAACTACAAATATCAGAACACACAACCTGTTTATTAACTGTAAAGTTCATAGTGATGTAATCAATTCTCCTACAACTACATATATCAGAACACAACCTGTTTTTATAACTGTAAAAGTTCATAGTGATGTAATCAATTCTCCTCTACAACTACAATATCAGAACACAACCTGTTTTATTAACTGTAAAAGTTCATAGTGATGTAATCACTTCTCCTCTACAACTACTATATCAGAACACAACCTGTTTTATTACTGTAAAAGTTCATAGTGATGTAATCAATTCTCCTGTACAACTACATATATCAGAACACCAACCTGTTTTTATAACTGTAAAAGTTCATAGTGATGTAATCAATTCTCCTGTACAACTACATATCAGAACACAACCTGTTTTATAACTGTAAAAGTTCATAGTGATGTAATCAATTCTCCTCTACAACTACATATATTAGAACACAACCTGTTTTATAACTGTAAAAGTTCATAGTGATTAATCAATTCTCCTCTACAACTACAAATATCAGAACACAACCTGTTTTATTAACTGTAAAAGTTCATAGTGATGAAATCAATTCTCCTCTACAACTACAAATATCAGAACACAACCTGTTTTTATTACTGTAAACTGTAAAAGTTCATAGTGATGTAATCAATTCTCCTCTACAACTACAATATCAGAACACAACCTGTTTTATTAACTGTAAAAGTTCATAGTGATGTAATCAATTCTCCTGTACAACTACAAATATCAGAACACAACCTGTTTTATTAACTGTAAAGTTCATAGTGATGTAATCAATTCTCCTCTACAACTACAAATATCAGAACACAACCTGTTTTATTAACTGTAAAAGTTCATAGTGATGTAATCAATTCTCCTCTACAACTACATATATCAGAACACAACCTGTTTTATTAACTGTAAAAGTTCATAGTGATGTAATCAATTCTCCTGTACAACTACAATATCAGAACACAACCTGTTTTATTAACTGTAAAAGTTCAAGTGATGTAATCAATTCTCCTCGTACAACTACAAATCAGAACACAACCTGTTTTATTAACTGTAAAAGTTCATAGTGATGTAATCAATTCTCCTCTACAACTACAATATCAGAACACAACCTGTTTTATTAACTGTAAAAGTTCATAGTGATGTAATCAATTCTCCTCTACAACTACAATATCAGAACACAACCTGTTTTATTAACTGTAAAAGTTCATAGTGATGTAATCAATTCTCCTCTACAACTACAAATATCAGAACACAACCTGTTTTATTAACTGTAAAAGTTCATAGTGATGTAATCAATTCTCCTCTACAACTACAATATCAGAACACAACCTGTTTTATTAACTGTAAAAGTTCATAGTGATGTAATCAATTCTCCTGTACAACTACAAATATCAGAACACAACCTGTTTTATTAACTGTAAAAGTTCATAGTGATGTAATCAATTCTCCTCTACAACTACATAATCAGAACACAACCTGTTTTATAACTGTAAAAGTTCATAGTGATGTAATCAATTCTCCTCTACAACTACAATATCAGAACACAACCTGTTTTATTAACTGTAAAAGTTCATAGTGATGTAATCAATTCTCCTCTACAACTACAATATCAGAACACAACCTGTTTTATTAACTGTAAAAGTTCATAGTGATGTAATCAATTCTCCTCTACAACTACAAATATCAGAACACAACCTGTTTTATTAACTGTAAAAGTTCATAGTGATGTAATCAATTCTCCTCTACAACTACAATATCAGAACACAACCTGTTTTATTAACTGTAAAAGTTCATAGTGATGTAATCAATTCTCCTCTACACTACAAATATACAGAACACAACCTGTTTTAATTAACTGTAAAAGTTCATAGTGATGTAATCAATTCTCCTCTACAACTACAATATATCAGAACACAACCTGTTTTATTAACTGTAAAAGTTCATAGTGATGTAATCAATTCTCCTCTACAACTACATATATCAGAACACAACCTGTTTTATTAACTGTAAAAGTTCATAGTGATGTAATCAATTCTCCTCTACAACTACAAATATCAGAACACAACCTGTTTTATTAACTGTAAAAGTTCATAGTGATGTAATCAATTCTCCTGCTACAACTACAATATCAGAACACAACCTGTTTTATTAACTGTAAAAGTTCATAGTGATGTAATCAATTCTCCTCTTCAACTACAATATCAGAACACAACCTGTTTTATTAACTGTAAAAGTTCATAGTGATGTAATCAATTCTCCTTACACTACATAATATCAGAACACAACCTGTTTTATACTGTAAAAGTTCATAGTGATGTAATCAATTCTCCTCTACAACTACAATATCAGAACACAACCTGTTTTATTAACTGTAAAAGTTCATAGTGATGTAATCAATTCTCCTCTACAACTACAATATCAGAACACAACCTGTTTATTAACTGTAAAAGTTCATAGTGATGTAATCAATTCTCCTCTACAACTACAATATCAGAACACAACCTGTTTTATTAACTGTAAAAGTTCATAGTGATGTAATCAATTCTCCTTACAACTACAATATCAGAACACAACCTGTTTTATTAACTGTAAAAGTTCATAGTGATGTAATCAATTCTCCTCTACAACTACAATATCAGAACACAACCTGTTTTATTAACTGTAAAAGTTCATAGTGATGTAATCAATTCTCCTCTACAACTACAATATCAGAACACAACCTGTTTTATTAACTGTAAAAGTTCATAGTGATGTAATCAATTCTCCTCTACAACTACAATACAGACACAACCTGTTTTATTAACTGTAAAAGTTCATAGTGATGTAATCAATTCTCCTCTACAACTACAATATCAGAACACAACCTGTTTTATTAACTGTAAAAGTTCATAGTGATGTAATCAATTCTCCTCTACAACTACATAATCAGAACACAACCTGTTTTATTAACTGTAAAAGTTCATAGTGATGTAATCAATTCTCTCTACAACTACAAATATCAGAACACAACCTGTTTTATAACTGTAAAAGTTCATAGTGATGTAATCAATTCTCCTTACAACTACAAATATCAGAACACAACCTGTTTTATTAACTGTAAAAGTTCATAGTGATGTAATCAATTCTCCTCTACAACTACAAATATCAGAACACAACCTGTTTTATTAACTGTAAAAGTTCATAGTGATGTAATCAATTCTCCTCGTACAACTACAAATATCAGAACACAACCTGTTTTATAACTGTAAAAGTTCATAGTGATGTAATCAATTCTCCTCTACAACTACAAATATCAGAACACAACCTGTTTTATTAACTGTAAAAGTTCATAGTGATGTAATCAATTCTCCTCTACAACTACAAATATCAGAACACAACCTGTTTTTATTAACTGTAAAAGTTCATAGTGATGTAATCAATTCTCCTCTACAACTACAATATCAGA